>LUGF01039868.1:203412-220369 GCA_001625245.1 Calycopis cecrops
CACTAGCCCTACCCGTATGTTAAATTAATGTCGCCATTGTAGCGCCACGTTGTATATATACAGGGTTAAATGTAATTAACGCAAGACTTCTTGCAGGCAGCATGTCTACATCAATACCAACAACATTTGTTCAACGACTTTTTACGAATCTAGATAAATAGCACAAAAAAAACAAATAATGTTTGCACCCTCTGTTATTTATTACTCTGTATCATAGAGTACAGTAATATACAAGGAATAGAGAGCCCTCTCACAAGAATTTTTGACACCTTTATTGAACAGTGTCGCCGTCTGGTTTCCTATCAGCTAACTAATCCCAAAAGCTATATAAATATAGCTTACTAGGTAACTATATTTACGTAAATTACGATTCTTTCAACGGATTCTATCGAGTTTGATATAAATATCCACTTGTACAGAATTACAATATAATTTCTGTCATATTCTACAAGTAGATATTTATATCAAACTCAATAGAATCCTTTAAAAAAATCGTAACTTGCGTAAATCTATTCTAATTAATTATTTATTATTTTAGTTTTCGTATATTTATGCGAATGTTGCTCATAATTCTTATAATTAAACCGAGAAACCACAAAAAACATACAAAATGGAGGAAGACTACAGACATGCGTAAACGCCATTTTGTACTGATCTGTGATTTTAGATAATTTGTCTTTTATCTTCTATGTTCTTGCCATGCTAAAAAATCTTTTATTAAACTGCCGAAATAATGAAAGCAATGTTGAATTTATTCAATATCCAAATAAGGATAAGAATAAATAAGAATAAGAATTATTTATTTGCGATACACATAATTTACATGAAATGGAAAAAGAGATTAACCAGTGCTTAAGACATGTACATAATCTTATGTGTGCCACAAATTGGTTCCAACTCAGTATGTTGCTGTAAAAAAAATGTAATTAAGCGTACTATACTTATTTTAAAAGTTGTAACTTATTGATACTTATTTTTTTAATAAAAAATTTTGCAATTGTTATCGATTTAGCTAAAGCGCCATCTGTAGCTCGATTGGGTACTGCGTGCTTATAAGTTTACGCGAGTAGAAAAAGCGATGGCGCTGCGAAAATTTGTCACCTATTGTATGTATTGACACTGTCTCCCCCCTGCTCTGTATCTTGCGTAGACAGAGAATGTATCTTGTAAGAATGACGCGATCTTGTAAGAATGACCTTCGCAAGGTACGCGGCTTTCGCACGCAGACTAAATGATAGTTCAGAGGCAATATAGGTGAAGGTTGCGATCATTGGACCGGCTCTTTTATTGGACCACCAAATTTTTTCAAAAACTATGCATGTCACAACGAGTTCAATACGTTGATAGGCAACCTTACAGCACCCCTTGCCCCCTCGACAAACCTCAGTGCCCTCGCGACGTGTGGCAAGTAGTGACGTATGCACTTGTGTCAGCGGTGATCGTGATATAAAATCGAGCCATCAGCAAACCCATGTAAGTAGCATTGTATTTATTCATGTTTGATGATTGTATTGTGTCCGAGTAGCAAATTTATCTGTGCTTACAGAGACTATGAAGTTTTTTACCTAACTTTGCACGTTTTTTAATACCCGCTTTCATTATGTTAATATACCTAGTTGCCATCAATGGACCACAATGGTGACGCCATTATTGGACCGGTCCATTCAAAAAAACTTAGCGAATTGCTTATTTTCATTTAGTATTATTCTGAAAAATGTTCTGCTCTGTGTGAATTTCATATTGCAATAGTTACAAATACAAATTTTCTAAATTAATTTTTTTTACCTTTTATTTTTTTTTACATAAAAATTAAAATTAAAATATATAAATGGAATTATTATTGTACAGTATTGAAAGAAGATTTTCGTATTGTCTATTTTTATATTGCACGTATCTAGATACCTTATACCTACTTACTTTTTTGTTATAATCGGATTATATTTGTATATTCCAGAATGTCGGCAGAGAAAAAGATAGGGCAATTATATTCTTGGAATGAAGCTGGTATGAAACTTGTAGCAGAATTTTTAAGAAAAAAGCTATTGGATAACATGAAGCGAGTCGAGTCTATGGCGTTCCAAAAGCCTCATTAAAAAGAAGATTGAACGGTTAAAACCAAAACGCTGCGGAAGAAGTTCAGATAATAGGACCAGAAGGAGATTAGAAGAAAGAATTAAGGGATCACATTGTTGAAATGAAGAATTCTTTGTTTGGTATTACTCCCAAAGATGTCAAGAGAAGCCTTCCAATTTGATAAAAAAAATATATGATTATTATAAAAACATTTCAATAAAAAAGTAATTTTTATTTTGTGTTTCATTTGAGTCACCTTCATTGGACCGTTAATACAAATGTTACTAAGTCCAATGATGGCAACTTAGTGGTCCATTCATGGCAACGGTGGTCTAAAGAAAGCAACTCCTCATTGAATAGTTATGTTAATATATCTGTAAAACCTCTCAACTTTCATGGCCAATAATTTATATATCATTAATTTACACAAAAAGCAATGAATTCCAGCAATTGGTTTTCATTTGTTGGTCATACTTCGGGAAATAGGATGTCCTAAAGTTAAGTGGTCCAATCATAGCAACCTTCCCCTAATAATTTTTATTTGGGAATATTATAATTTTAAAAACTAATAATTTTCAAAAGTCGTAGAACAAATGTTGTTGGTATTGATGTTGATATGCTGCCTGCAAGAAGTCTTACGTTAATTACATTTAACCCTGTATATGTGTCTTGTAAGTACCACGATAAACTTATAGGGAAGTTAGACCGAGGGGTCAACTACCTAATAATAAAATATGACTCTAGTGAAATTGTTATCGTTACGAAAATATTGGTATTTTTTTATTTTTTGAAAAAAATGCCGAAATTGTAACTACTTTTTGTTGCTGTGAGCGCAAATGAAAAGCTATCTTTGTAATTTTTAGTCTTACATCGTCGGGAAGAACTGTTCTAATAAATCAAAATAACATTTTTAGTAAACACCTTTATAATAGTTTAAAAAAAAATAAAAATAGAAAAAAATATTTTTTTGTCAAACAGTTTACTCAAATTTGATCAACTCTGGTGAAAAAAAACTGTATGGAGCTGTTTCTGCCGAGCATAAAAAAAACTTGTCTAGTTATCAGAGATTCCAAAAAAGTATCACATTAAGTTATTTCAATAGAGAAAAAAAAAGTTATTTGCTATTCATTGCAAAGGGTCCTGTTTCGATGATAAGGGTTTTTTGATTTTTAATTAATTTTAAATGCTTATCAGTGTTATATTATGAACTTAAATTCAAATATTACTATAACATTGGGTATTTTAAATCAAAGACCACATTTTAATATACACAGGTAATTTAATTACTCAACAGAAATTAAACGTTATTATCAATAATTGACATCATGTGTTCGAATTGTCTGCCTCCGACTCTGATACACGCACGACATCGTTTAAGAAAATTCCTTTTCAAGCGCCTTAAACTGATTTCTGCGATATCTGCAGCTGCTGCGTTTATTTGTCTCCGCAAATGTGCTTCGCTTTCAATAGGCCTACTGTAAATTTTATCTTTTAGTGCGCCCCAGTAAAAATAATCAAGTGGATTTAGATCCGGCGATCGCGCGGGGCATGCAATTGCGCCGGCAGGTCGTCAAGTAAGACGAAAATATCCCAGACGATGGATTGGCATCAGCTGGCGCAATTGCATGGCCCGTAGTAGTAGGCCTATTGAAAGCGAAGCACATTTGCGGAGACAGATAAACGCAGCAGCTGCAGAAATCGCAGAAATCAGTTTAGCAGATAATTTGAACACATGATGTCAATTATCGATAATAACGTTTAATTTCTATTGAGTAATCAAATTACCTGTGTATATTAAAATGTGGTCTTTGATTTAAAATACCCAATGTTATAGTAATATTTGAATTTAAGTTCATAATATAACACTGATAAGCATTTAAAATTAATTAAAAATCAAAAAACCCTTATCATCGAAACAGGACCCTTTGCAATGAATAGCAAATAACTTTTTTTTTTCTCTATTGAAATAACTTAATGTGATACCTTTTTGGAATCTCTGATAACTAGACAAGTTTTTTTGATGCTCGGCAGAAACAGTTCCATACAGTTTTTTTTCACCAGAGTTGTTCAAATTTGAGTAAAATGTTTGACAAAAAAATATTTTTTTCTATTTTTATTTTTTTTTAAACTATTCTAACGGCGTTTACTAAAAATGTTATTTTGATTTATTAGAACAGTTCTTCCCGACGATGTAAGACTAAAAATTACAAAGATAGCTTTTCATTTGCGCTCACAGCAACAAAAAGTAGTTACAATTTCGGCATTTTTTTCAAAAAATAAAAAAATGCCGATATTTTCGTAACGATAACAATTTCATTAGAGTCATATTTTATTATTAGGTAGCTGACCCCTCGGTCTAACTTCCCTATAAGTTTGTCGTGGTACTTACGAGACACCCTGTATATATACAGTGTGAATCTTTATAATGTGCATATATTGAAATGTGTGAAACTAGACCGAGTTTTATCGACAAAATAAAATTATAAAAATTGAAAAAAAATTATGTTAGGTTTTACAAGTGTTTAAAGATTATTTTTGACAACTGTGGGGCAGAGATAAATAAAACGCTATAACTTTTAAACTATGAGGTTGATCGTGATCAAATAAAAACCAGAATCAGTGGTAACAATAGACCATACTGATTTACGAAACAGAAATACCCGAAAATGTCATCTTCACGTAAAAAAAGTAACAAACTCGCAGGAAAAATTAACTTTTTTTGAGTTAATTTTCATTTATCGTTATTTTTCTCATAATAATCTCTAAACTTTATTTTTTTATTATTATTTTATTTAAAACTACATCATAGTAGCTTTCTAAAGCTATAAAAAACATCCTTCTAACTTACACATAACGTTTACAACGAGCGGCTAAACATAGGCATTACAGACGCTATCGATGACGCACCAATTCAAGCTCAGGCAGAGACTCTTTTTTGAGTCCTATCAATGTAGAAGAAACGAATTCGCAGAAAATAATCATGCTTAAGCTTTATACCGAACGTTTGCTACGATCGGTTAAACAAAAGTTCTATTGTGTTTTTTGGGAAAGATTAAAATAAAAAGCGGTTTTAATAAACATCACAGCACTAATTTAATTTAGTAAATGTTCAAAATGACTGCCTCTTTCTTGCAAACACAATGGTGCGCGAACCAAGATTGTGCTGTGTTGCTCTTTTGATAATTTCTGGACTGTTTTTGAGTTCAGCGGCACAATTAACAATTCTATCTACAAGATCAGCTTCGGTATTGATTGGGGTGCTGTATATGCGTTGTTTCATTGTCCCCCATAAAAAATAATCTATGGGTGTCAAGTCGGGGGAACGCGGAGGCCATCACACGGGCCCTTGCCGGCCAATTCAGCGGTTGGCATAATTTGTATTTAAAAAAATCTCTGACGGCTCTGGTGTAATGGGCAGGACATCCATCCAATTGTAAGTACATCACTCGGCGCGTAACTAACGGTAATTCTTCTAATAGTAGAGGCAACTCGTCTCTTAACAGTTCTAAAAACCTGTTGCCAGTTAAAACTCTTGGCAGTATAATCGGGCCAACCAAAACCTCATCAAATAGCCCATACATTAACTGAAAATCTTACTTGATAAGTGGATGGCTTTTTCAACTTCGGATTTTGTCCTTTTGGGCACCATTGATGTAAATTACGGGAATTAGTGATGCCTTGTCGTGTAAATTGAGCCTCGTCCATCCACAAAATTGTCTTGCAGAATTCTGGATTCTCCCGATTTTTTCTAAGAATCCAAGCCGACATGACGCACCTTGAAGGCCCATCTGTTTCTTCGTGCAAGTGTTGCACCCTTTGATAATGGTATGGATGCAATCCTTCCTCTTTCAAAATGCGCCAAACTGATACTTGGGATACGACATATCGCAAAGCCAAACGTCTTGTACTGGTGGTGGGATCAGCAAATAAATCCCGTAGTATGGCTTGTTCGATAGCTACATCTATAACGGTGGCTGAGTCACGGCGATCTCGGCTTGATCGAAGCCCAGTAGTTGCCAGTCTTCGGTGAATTTCTTGAAAATTACGCTCTGATGGTATCGGGCGTCGGTTTGGCAACGCAGCCAAATAAGCTGCTCGTGCAGCTCTAGCACTACCTCGTAACATTCCATAGTAAAAATTTATGTCAGCAATATGTTGTACCGGAAATTCACTAATACGCGGCATTATAAGAGATAAAAACTAGATAACAAATTTAACAAACAAACGAAAACAAAACTAACAACAAAAACAAATGAAGTGGAGCGTAAGAACGTAGTAATAGCGGCGAATGATACGGAGCGACTGAGCCCAGATGGAGCCCGGATGCCTATCCTATTGGCCAAAAAAAAAGTCGCAAAATCACATTGTTCCATCGCATTGAAAGGTCTCAAAAAAGGGCTCTTTACTTAAGTTTGAGTTGTTGTGTCTTTAGTTGCGTCCTTAACGCCTATGTTTAGCCGCTCGTTGTAAACGTTAAGTATAAGTTAGAAGGATGATTTATTTAGCAATAGAAAACTAATATGATGTAGTTTTAATTGAAATAATAATAAAAAAATAAAGTTTAGACATTATTTTGAGCAAAATGACGATCAATGAAAATAAACACTAAAAGAGTTAATTTTTTCCGCGAAATTGTAATTTTTTTTAAGTGAAGATGTCATTTTCGGGTATTTCTTTTTCGTAAATCAGTATGGCCTATTGTTACCACTGGTTCTGGTTTTTATTTGACCGCGATCGGCCTCGTAATTTAAAAGTTATAGCGTTTTATTTATCTCTGCCCCACGGTTTTCAAAAATAATCTTTAAACACTTGTAAAACCTAAGATATTTTTTTTTCAATTTTTATAATTTTATTTTGTCGATAAAACTCGGTCTAGTTTCACACATTTCAATATATGCACATTATAAAGATTCACACTGTATATATATATATATATATCAGCATATATATATATATATATATATATATATCGGTCACCGGGTCAGATAAGTTTGTGGCACTATATAGTGCCTCAAACATATCTGACCCGGTGGACAAAATTGGAACTAAAGACGTCATTTTGAAATGACAATCTGTTTTCAGCTTTATTTGTTATCCACATGACATTTGCTGTCTTTTAGTCTTTTTATTGTGTACTAGCTGCGCCCCGCGGTTTCACCCGCGTAACTTTCGATCCCGTGGGAATATCGGGATGAAAAATAGATGTTGGCCGATTCTCAGACCTACTCAATGTGCTCACAAAATTTCATGAGAATCGGTCAAGCCGTTTCGGAGGAGTATGGCAACGAAAACTGTGACACGAGAATTTTATATATTAGATTTTAATTTATTCATAAAAATAATGCCGAGAGAATTAAAAAGTGATGCGAGAAATATTATTTTAAAAGTTTAATCTTTTATGAAAGAAGAGAAACGTAACCAGGCACCTTTAATACCTTTTGTAAAATTATGCGAACGAGTAGCGGCTGCCACAGGTTAATGTTACCAGTTTTGCCCAGGGCAAACGAGAAGTTGGAGCCTAATCGGACCGGCACGCTCTGGGAAGGTACCTCTCGCTTTCATGAAACCGGCGTAAAGAGACAGTTGTACTGTCGCATTGCATGCGGTGCTTACGAAGCCGGTGGCCCATGGAGGAAAAAGGAGGATGGAGGTCAGCGCGTCTGTATAACCTCTATGTGGACGTCTTTGGGTGTCGGTAGATACGTTGCTCCAAACTGGCTCCGATTGCTAGTTTGCCTCCCTTATTCTATGAAAAAAACTATTAAAATAATAGTTATCATGATTTTAGTATTGTGATGCCAAAATTTCAATTACTTCCTGCATAGCACATTATTTTTACCCTAAAAATCGGGATGTTACATTTAATGGCAATACTTAATTAGACAAGACTTGTCACTCTTGTCAGAAGAGCGCCGCCACGACCGGGTCAGAAATGTTTGTGGCACTATAATATTTTAACCTTACGTCATTATATTTTTTCACAATTACACGTTATCCTTCGACTTACATTTCGAATTTATTATTATGTATTATTATTTATTAACAAATTACTTCAATAGTGATAATTTAAGAAAAATAAGAAATCATTTAGTGCGTAAAAAGTCTGCAAGTGATAATATATCTATTTAATCTAATAACAAATCTAAAAACAAATGACTAAAGACAAAGATATTTGGCATTTGAATACGAATATAATACAAAATTTGATGATAATATAATAATAGAAATACTATCATGTTCTTTCAAAAACAATTTTAAAAATAGTAAATATTTAATTTAAGTATTATTAAAAAAATTTAAGTAATGCCTTTAGCATTACTTAAATTTTTTTAGACTCTTTATAGAACTTTCGAATATACACTTAATGTTAATGAAGGATTTATTCTTAATCTTAAAGGTAATTTTCACCACCCAAACAACCCCGACGTAAAGACAAGACCGATATTAAACGCAACAAAACACAGAAAATTAACAAACGTAGGGACACAGGGGAGACCTCATCAACGACATCGTCACCCTCTGACTCTTCGACGGAAGAGAGTGATAACGAGCTCAACCTTGTCCAAAATATTACTCGTACCAAGAAGACATCACGTTGCAAGAAAATTGACGTGGCTATTAATGAGCTAAAATGCACGATGGACTGGGAACCAGGATCAATCTATTCCATAATTTCCACGAAAGTGTGGAAAAAGATTGGATCGCCAGAATTAATGAAGGGACCGAAACTCCAAGCCTATTGCAATTACAAACTCAAACTGGAAGGTATAACAGACATAACAGTTGAAGTAGACAACGTACAAAAAATATTACCTGTTGTAGTTATGAATAAGGCAGATCCTATACTTTTCGGGTTACAGTGGAGTGAAATGTATGATATGTCCTTTCCCAAACCTGTCTACTCGGTTAAATGTACTACAGACACATCACTAGGTCTCGTACTAGCTACACACACCGACCTATTCAACAACAAATAAGGGAAGATTAAAAATTATAAAGTTAACATCCACATCAAACCTGGAAGCGAATCAAAGCATCTACCCATCGTACCACGTCCCATCAAGTTTAGCATGAGAAAAAACATAGAAATAGAACTAGAACGGCTGCTGCACGAAGGAATAAAAACAGAAGTAGACCCCAATATGACACCTTTAGAATGGGCAACACCCACAGTCAATGTTTTAAGACCAAGATCAAAACCTCTTGTTGCATTTGACGAGCATCGGCCTCTTTTCCTCTCATGTGACGCCTCGGAGAAAGGAGTAGGTGCAGTCTTATATCACAAGAATAAAGACATCGAGCAACCTATTGCCTTTGGCTCGCGGAAACTGAAGCCGGCTGAAAGCAAATGCTCGGTTATAGACCGTGAGGCATTAGCAATATTCTATGGTATTTAAAAGTTCGACCAGTGAAATACTGGTCGAACGAGGCACAAAATTCACACTGATTACTGATCATAAACCACTAATTCACATATTAGGTCCTCAGCGAAATCTTCCGAAAATAGCGAATAATAGACTTGTGAGGTGGGCACTCGTGATTGGGGATCATGACTATAACATCATTTATCGAAAAGGATAACACAACATCATTGCCGATTACCTCTCTAGAAGGAACAAAACAAGACGCCACGTTGAAGCAAGTCCTGCAATTAATAAAAACTGACTGGTATGATTGTACACAGCCTGATCTAAAGCCGTTTCTCAGAAAACGTAGCGAACTCTTTGTAGAGAACAAGATTATCATGTGGAAAGGCAGAATTGTGGTACCGAGTAAATTAAGACTTACAGTTCTACGTTATTTGCACATTGGCCATCCTGGAACTTCTGCGATGAGAGCTCTTGCACGCTTCTACGTTTGGTGGCCAGATCTCGAAGAAGATAATGCCAATTTTGTGAGAAAATGCAAAAAATGCCAGGAAAATCGACCTAACAACCCAGAACTTCCGGTATTCTCGTGGTCAATTTCAGAAAAGGTATAGGAAAGAGTTCATGTCGACTTTGCCGGACCCTTTGAAGGCAAATACTGGTTAGTTCTGGCAGATGCTCTTCCAAAATGGATAGAAGTAAAACCTATGACAAAAATAACAACAAAGACTATGCAAGAAACTCGATGGTGTTTTTACTACTAATATGGGATTACCTCAAATTATAGTGTCCGACAATGGTCCTCAGTTTATTTCTAAAGAGTTTCGAATATATTGCAAGTCGCAGGGAACAGTTCACATGACATCGTCACCATACCGTCCAAGAACCAATGGATTGGCTATTTTTATTTATTTATTTTTAGCATAGGAGGCAAACGAGCAGTTAGGTCACCTGATGTAAAGTGAACACCAACGCCCTCAGACATCCGTAACACCAGAGGTCTAACAGATGCGTTGCCGACCTTTGTGGAAAGAATAAGCTCTTTTCTTGAAGACCCCAAGGTCGTATCGGTCCGGAAATACCGAGGGGGGGAATGAACGACTGGTGCGAACTTTTAAAACAAGAATCACACCACATACCACTACTGGAAATTCACCAGCCCAAATGATCCTCGGTAGACAGTTAAATTGCTTTTTGGATAATGTGCGGCCAAATATGTGGAGGACCTTACGTTACAAAAATATCCAAGCCAATATCGAGTCTGAACAAAAGACACCGAATTTCCGGAATGGGGAAGCAGTGTACATCCGTACCAAGCTGGAAAACAAGTGGAAACCAGCTATAATAGAAGAAAGGAAACACCGGTATTCTTATGTGGTGAGAACTGCCGAGGGAGTCTTGAAGCGCAGACACGCCGATCACATACGGCCGGGGAGTGCAGCTCAGTCACCAGTTAACGATCTAGATAATGAGAGGGAACCATCTGCATCAGCTTCTATTTCAAACGAATTGACACCGCAAGCCACTTCAACTCCAATCAGCCAACCTGTGGTTGAAACTGCATCATCTTCTCCGCTATCAATCGAGCAGACGCCGGTGTTGAGGCGTAGTAAGAGGACCATACGTCCACCACACACACAGCAAATGACCTGAGGCCGGGAGGAATGTTACAAACTCTTTACTTCTTTAGTGTATTAATAGTTTTTTAATTTTCTTTTCTGGTATCTTAGCAATGTCATAATTTTTCCTGTCTACTTACTTTCATTTTGTAGAAAATCAATAAAAATACTTTCATGTTTAAATAAATAGTATTTATTTTAGTTGTCACGTCAAAATGACACGACTCCCGTGTCATACGCCACACGTTAAAGAAATGTGTGACACGGCTGCCGTGTCATCCGCACTGAAACGGTAAAGAGACTGATCCAGTATTGTCGTACGTTTCTACGTCGATTCCGGCGATGGAGTAATAATAGGAGCGATAACAGACGTCTTATAAGATTCATTTTTACAACAGACTAACCTACGCTAGAGTTGCCTATCGATAGACGACTATCGCTAAATTATTGATAAACTACCTATAGCAGCTGACGCCATATGAACGGGCACCTCTGCTGATTCCGTTAAATTTCTTTAAAGATCACAGTCGAAAAGCGGATTATTTCTGAGCCCGTGCAGTGTGGATTGCCAGTAGATCCGCCGTATCAAAGAGCATACATACAATAGACATTCCCAGTAGCCATGCCATAAATCGGAATATCCAGAATATTTTAAATTTCAGGCAATTCAATTCCGATTTCAGAATAAAAATTTTCAGTCATCCTCATAATATAGTATGAAGGTATTTACATATAATATAGTATGTGGAAGGTATATTTCAATCTTCATAATTTTAATATAGTATGATCAATGTCAGTATTTTAGGCAACTAAAGAAAATTAGATACCACTAAGATTAAAATGAAATCCTTCCTTAACATTAAATATTTTTTCAAAAGCCCTATAAAGAGTCTTAAAAGTCCTATTAAGTTATTTATAATTAATTCAAAATTGTATATTTATTTTGTTCAAAATTTTTTTTGGGAAATCATGATATAGTACTTCATAAAGGTATCCAACTTTATGATTCATACTCTACATATGTATCTTTTCATAACTGTACTGATTTTTATACACCTAGCTATTTCCGCACTGTTAACCTCGTTATTTTTTTAATTTTGGGCTAGCAACCCAAAAATATTTACACTGTGCATTTTAACATAGACTTATATTACGGATACACGGACGGATTGGCTGATCCGTCCACCGTCATATTGGTTAGTTCTGTCCGTCGTTTATATCGAGATTACACGATCGAAGAACTTTTTTCACTTAAGGGATTGTTAATAATAATAATACCAATGCTACACAGACGGAACAACGGAACAGTCTACTGGCACCAAGAACTGTTCCGGCCATGTAGTCGGACAACAGTACAGGCATAGTAAAATAAGAATAGTAAGTTATGAAAGCCCAATCGACGACATACTCTTGGCTTGCCACCTAGGGTAGATATTTTATTTTTTTTGTGTGGTTTTGATAAGTATACTTTTTTGTATAAGCCCCGCACGTTGATATTGCGATTGGCGGCCATCTTGGTGACGTAAAAATGACGTCGGTACCAGTCAGTTTCGTTCAGTCCGTTCGCAAAGTATAATGTACGTTTTAGCGACGGATGACGTCACACAGCTGTTTTTGTGACAAGGTTCCATCGCAATATCAACGTGCGGGGCTTATATGTGCCTACTGAAATTAAATTTTTAAAAATCAGGAGTTTGTTTATTTATTTATTTTTTTTTAATATGTAGGTACTGTAACGAGCAACAAACATCTATAGCCCGATTAATTTTATGTTCGAGACATTTACAAATTTTTGACTATTCATTGTGAATTTATTTTATATTATGTACTCAGTCGTCACAGCTCACACCTATTTGATCGCGACGATCGAAATTGGTTTAAAAATATTAAGTTAGTTGGCCAGGACTGCGAAGAATACCTGCCACCTGGATCGATATTAATCGATTTCCATTACTTTTCTGAACGCATCCTTTAAAGTTCCGCTACTCCATACCATATAGCACCAGCATAAACGGGAAGAACTTAACAAACAAAGCGCATTACAGTTTCTAAGCACTGCGAAAGTGACCGTGACTGTTGTCAAAGTTCGATTCGCGAATGAACTAACGTAAGGCCAACGTAACGAGATGAAGAATGTAAACAAACTTTCAGTAGTTAAAAAAAAATATTTTAAGAAATTATATACAAGTTTCATTTAACTTTTTCGTTCGGTTTCTAATCGACATCTGTCGTAATGGAAAACGATTAGTCCGAAGATCTTGAATCAGCAGTATTTATCACAAAATTGTCATTTGTAGTATCAACTAAGTGCTTGATGTGGCTTATAAATTGTTCTCTACGTTTATGATATGATCCACACATTTTCGACATTTCTCGGTAGATACATTTTGAAGTCCTTCTTGTAGAAAATTTTTTACATCTTCAAATTTAAATAAGGTATTATTGCAAGTTATGTGTCTCTTCACGTCAACCCACACAAGTTCAATGGGATTGAGCTCGCAATGATAAGGTGGCAGTCCTAGAACTTATATTTCCATCATCTCCGCCTTATATTTTTCAATTCAAAATAATAAAAACCAACAAGAAACACTAACTGATCTAACAATAATTTACAAAACTAAAAAACTAAACAGCTACAAAGAAATACGTAATAACTTCAAATACAATCCAAACACAAATGACACAACACAATTGTTCACAAATTTTAAAAGGCAACCGGCGCACAAAATGTTCCTAACTTCTGTACGGACCGCTGCCCAGTAACGCGAATCAATCTCTGTCTTTGTCTTTCGTACGCTATTGCGAAACGACGAAAGTGCGAAAGACAAAGACAGATTCAGATTGACAGATAAAGTCAGATTGTTTACGATTTATCGTTTCGTTGGCCTTACATTAGATAGTTCATAAATGTGAAAGATACATAGATTATAGATGACAGGGACAGAGCTAAGCTACGTAACGTAGCTCTCTCCCTGTCATCAACGTAGCTTACGTTCGAGATCGTTCAGGAATCTGGAAAATTCCCTAGATTTTGATATAGTCATCAAATCAGTCAGTTTTCAATTGAAGTTCGTACAGTTCGTAATACATTCAAAAAAAAAATCACCTCGTGTGTGGTAGCCGCTCACTCCAGTCGGCGGTACAAAGCATGATTACAATTTTTCGCTATTTAAATTAATTAAAAAAGTATTTGCGTACACTTGTTAAACTTTTTCGGATTAACTGTAGACATTTATAGTACATCTGGTTTAATTTAACGCCTCTCGCTTTTATCAACCTAGTATATGTACTTACATATAAAATAAAAAATATTATAAACTCCCTCAGTAAGTCCCTGAATATACTCACTGAATACTTGATTTCTAGTGATCACAAAACAAATCATCATCATCATCAAAGTAGTGTGAGAGCACTTTCGATTAGCCATTTCCTCCTCTTCCTAATTCAAAGAAATTTATAAATTAAGGCGACTCGATAATATAAGATCGATCATTTTTTTGATTTCAAGACAGTAAGAATGAAAATTCGTTGATCTGAGAACATAGGATACGGAGGCTTGGCTTGGCTAAAAGACTTGGAACTGAAGTCTTCATTACCTCTTCATTTTTATAATACTTAAAGTTCATTTATCCGGTATTTGAGACAACCTGAAAAAGTTTCTATATGTATTGTGCAAAGAGAATATAAAATAAAATAAAGATGTCAATATTTAATATTTAAAAATTACGTAGTATTTATTTTAGATTTAAAAAATACTATTCTATAATTGATTTTATACTCTATTCGTGAAATTATGCCTTATAGTAATTCAGTATTAATTGGAAATTGGAGTGAAGAGAGACTCAAAAACGAGGTATTTACATTGTGTTTTATATTTTTCTAGGAAGTCTAAGCATTTCCTAGAAAAAATGCCAAGCATTATAAATCAGATAATTGTAAACAGTAATAATTATATTATAATGCTATGTTAATAACGGATTTTGATATCTTTTTTTATTATTTGCCGGATTATTGCTGGGTCTCTATGTACTAGCGGTGCCGAATAATCGATAGTTCCACTATCGATAATTGACCTCGAAAATCAGTTGAGATAGCGATAGGAGTGTCGATAATATTGATATTTTTGATACTATCGATAATATCAATAGCATAAAATGTCGCAATTCTATTGATGACCTGTTATAGTATCGATACTGTAATACCTGCTCCGAAATTACTATCACTAACCTAACTAATACTATCTCATCTGAGTTACAAAATGGAAAAACCTGGATATATTTATTAATATGTTTATAAGCCCCGCACGTTGATATTGCGATTGGCGGCCATCTTGGTGACGTAAAAATGACGTCGGTACCAGTCAGTTTCGTTCAGTCCGTTCGCAAAGTATGTACTACTCGGCCGCGTTAACATGGCACCTGGTTCAATTGATGACGTTTATAGTACTGAGTGAAAAAAAATATTTACATATAAAAGTTATTTTTTTTTTAAGTATATGGCATTATATCAAAATTTATTTTGTGCTAAGCCTTTATAATGAGCTTATTGCTGTGGCTACACCGGACGGAGGGACAGATTTAGTACAGGAGATAGAGAAACAAAACTTATAAGGAATTATATAATATACATTTATTTGTCGAAGCCCTTCAATAAATATCAATGGACATTCGATTCAAATGGATTCAATTCGCGCCCATGCATGTGGAGAATACGGCTTTACGCTCCGTACCATTCGATACAATCGGAAAAAATCCATGGCAGTCGTCACTGAAGACTGAGATGCGAAGCTGGCTAACAAAAAATAATATAAATTATGATGCCACAATTACCAAACCAGAATTATACCAATTGATAAAAATAAATAAACTTAAAAAAATATGTGGTAGATGAATTATTGAGAGACAATAGCCAGAAGTCGTACGTCTGCCACCTTACCACTGCGATTTAAATCGAATCGAACATATCTGGAATTTAATAAAACAAAGGGTGGCTGACAAAAATATCGATCAGTCAGAAAGACAAATAAAAAAAATAAAAGGAGATAAGTAGCAGGTGGCCTATGGAGGAGAAAGAAGGGCAGCGCATTTGTACCTACAGTAATAATAAATAATAACAAAATAAATAGAAAAAATAATAAAATAAACTAACATAAAAATAGAATTCTAATATCTGCCACTGCAATTTTTTTGACCCTTCTAATATTTTTTTTTGATAAAAAGCATGCTATGTCATTTCTAACACCTCTAGGAATATGTGTTCCAAAGTTTTATAATGATCGGTTGACTAGTTTTTGCGTGATAGCGTACAAACAATCACACATTCACATTTAAAATATTTGTAGGATAATTATCATAATTTTTATTAATTAATCATAATCTAACTCTTCTATGCCAGACATAACAGAGTTTTCACTTTCGTCGTCCTCGGTATCACTCTCAGAGCATTCTTCACCTCCAAGTGATATAATAACCTCTCTTTGATGAATTTCTTGAAGCCGATCTTTAGAGCCCAATACCAGTTTTCTAACATGATTGACCTCTTTTCTCCAGTCTGCATCTGTTATTGATTGTATAGCTTTTCTTGTTAATTTTTCTATTTGTCTTTCTGACTGATCGATATTTTTGTCTGCCACCCTTTGTTTTATTAAATTCCAGATACATTCGATTGGATTTAAATCGCAGTGGTAAGGTGGCAGACGTACGACTTCCTGGCCATTATCTCTCAATAATTCATCTACCACATACTTTTTTTGGGGTTCTATTTGATTTTATTAATTGTCTATACCCTGCGACCTACGGATAACAGACTGATGGTTTGAAGGATATGGGTGGTGGATTGGATACTCACTGCTACCTGTCCGTACTCTTGCCAATAATTAAGGCGGTTTGTGTCTTCGCC
>LUGF01039868.1:243136-266255 GCA_001625245.1 Calycopis cecrops
AGGTTTTCCTTTATTCGTGTGCCAAACGCATGTAAATAATATAAGCAGTCGTAATTGCGATTTAGTAGCCTTGTACAGTCACGAGCAATAATATATATACAATTTAGTACCTTGTCATAATTTGTATTTTTGAAATCCCAAATTATTGTTTTGACTTGTCAAAGAAAGTTATTGTGACAGGGTACTAAAGTGTATACATATTATTGCTCGTGACTGTACAAACAAAAGACACATATTATATATCTACTACTAGCTGACATGGTGAACTTTGTTCCGCCTAAATCTCAATATGTTTTAGCTGTAAGATATAAAGAATCTGAATTTTATATGCAGCACGGCTTAATTACAGGTTTGTCACACTAATATTATAAATGTGAAAGTTTCTTTGTTTGGATGTTTGTCCGTCAATCACGCCAAAACTACTGAACGGGTTTTGATAAAATTTGTTATACAGATAGAGTATTAGCCGACAGTATAGCTGACATAGATTATAGGATACTTTTTATCCCCTGGGATATGAATATTTCTTCACGATCCAAGTATTCTTTTAAAAAATGATCTACAATCAAAATCAAAGCCAAAAATATAGTTTTTAGAATTTTAGTCTGTACTGTACTGTGGATTTACTTCAAATTTTGCATGAATATTACTAACAGGTCGGGTCAACATATAGGCTACATACTATCACGTTATCACCTACGGGGGAGGAGCTGTGAATCTTTCATTCAGAAGAATTGAGAACATCCATTTTTAAAGTCCAAAATCCACGCAGGCGAAGCCGTTTCGCACGCTACGGGCGGTAGCTAGTTATTACATAAATGATAATATCAACTATCGACACACACTATTTGTATGCCCATAGACGCATTTCAACCACTTACAATAAACATATTTTTTCGGATGTATTATATTTGCACAGTGCCAGGTATACCTAATATGAGTTTTATTTTGCTATGTATCATATATGTCAGTACCAGTGCCAAGTACAGTTTGTACTTGGCTCAGTTTTATTTTGTGCATTTTTGCTTATAATTTTATAATATATTTCATTTTCAGGTATCACACAAACACAACAACAACAAACAGCAGAATAGAGCCCGTAGATATCTGGCTCTTGTACCTAAATGTCCAACGACATAGCGACCACCACCGCCCTACCGCGTTCCGCCTCTACCGTCACCGCCCGCAGGCGTTGTAGCGCGTCGATCGTCGACCGGCGTGCTCAGAACCCGAATTGTGACTCGGAGAGCCCGGGTTCCGTGCCGTTCTCGAGGTGCTGAAAAACCGGGAGGCCACTATTCTCTCCAAGGCCTTCCCGGCTTCGTTCAGCAACACCACCGGCCGCACCGACGATGCCAGGCCCAGGGTCCGCCCCGCCTTTGGAAGCAGGCAGAGGCGACCTTCCTTCCATGCCTTTGTCCTGTCCAATCATCGGTCCGTTGAACAGATGTGGCTCACAATGACTCTTAGCAGGAAAAAGTTGGTCATCGGTACAGCATATCGACCACCATGGATAAACGATCTTTTCACTCCAACTTGTAGCATAAATCTACTGGGTATTTTTACCCGGCAACCGTTCGTGTGGCAACCCTATTGGTAAACGTTCACAAGCATAATATTTAATTTCCTAAAATATAATTTTCACCTGGTTAACAGATGGGTGAAGGTCGTTCTTACTTCGGATCTTAGACCATGCCTTTTAGTGTATATTTACTATTAGAAAAAGAGTTTCATTCTATTTAAATTTTTGCGTTTATAAATTCCTTTTCCTGTCTTAATACATCCTAATTCCTACTAATGTTATAAATACGAAAAAGAGAACGGATTTTATTAAAATAATATACAAACTACAATCTAGAATAACATACATGAATAATTTAGAGATGATACATGGTTGAAACCGATAGTAGCTAGTAGGTATATGATAAATGAATATATATGAACTATCACACCACCTTTACGTGGTCTGGAATGAAGTCGTATTAACTTGATTTATGGTTAGCAGATAACGGTAATAAAAATACACGCAGAAACATTTATATCCATCATACAAAATGTCTGATCCATGGGGATCGAGGGCTGCCGACTCCGAGATCCCTTGCACAACTGACGGCCATTTAGAATGGTACTAAGGTGTTAATATTATGAAGGAGAATGTTAGATGATCTTACATCTTAAAGCTAGTGATTCTAATGTGGCAGAGATATATATTACAATCTGGAACTGAAAATCAAAACAAAAATTCAAAAATAAGTTCTATTCTGAAAAATTTAATGATCCGTTTGGATAGATTTTACGTAGAGGACACGACCAGTCCATAACTTCCGTTAAAACAATCCTAAAAAAAATTAAGTCCTAGGAGCTATAACTCCGCGGTTTCACGTGTGTCAATACTTTAAAATCATATAAAAATTTGAAAATTACATCTAAACCTGTTTGGTAGTTGTTTTCGTGAAAGAATAACCAACATACTTGCAAACTTTCACGTGTATAATACTAGTAGAGTTTTAAACAAGTATAAACGGATAAAGTTTAAATGTAGGTACACACGTGACAAAGTTATGCGGGTCGTTCGAGCTGGCAAGTCGACACTGTGAAAACTTTTCAGACTTTCCGACCTCTGTTCAAAAAGCGAAAACTAAATTAACGTAGTTTTAACGAAAATTGCTCTTATTCTTTAATTTCAACAATCTAACGCGGCAATAACTTGATGATTAATTGTTATTGCTTTTTTTAATATCGTTTCATATGGAGTAATCTAATACAGGCATATCTCCACGTCCCTAAAATATATTTGGTTAATTGTATTGTCGAACTCTCGATAGTTTATGCCCTAGTGTGATCGATACATTGCTGCCGAATCAAGCGCTTTTTGAGAACTATTATCCAAGTTTTTGGACACCACCCCAATAAATAATAAATTAACTTTTCATAAAAAAATTAAATCGACTTTAACTAACTTACTTCATCACAAAAATTGTAAACAAATATCTGGTTAGACATATTTCTGGTTATATTTAATAATATCTTTATTTGTTAAAACACACTGAGCCAATATTAGACTAAAAAATCAATTAAAACAACAAATAATTAAATGATTAAAACTCAAACAAAAAGAAAACTTATAACGACCAATAACAAGGCAATAATCGGCGACAGCATGTTCTACAAAACGGTGGAACCTCAGTTTAAGCCAGACCTTACCGGCCTGACACTGATTTTCGGGTTCACCTTTAGTTTTTTTCCTCTAGGCCGCAACGTACGTTTCTTGCAATGTGTCGAAATTCCGATTTCCCGTAGGAATCAGCGATATTACCGGAATAAAAAGTGTTTTTGATGTTGACCAGGCTTAATATCTATACACCACAAAAAGTTTCATTCGAATCTGTCTAGTCTTACTATTTTAACATAGCCCCAATTAGTTTTTCTTCAATATATTCAATGTACAGACACACGAATTTTACTGTTTTATTAAATGTATAGATAAGATTCCGGTGTTTCCAAGTCAATGGGCTATTTTCCAAGTTTTCAAAAACCACTCCAGAATGTTTATCAGTGATCAATGAACTTATACATTTTTTTATTTTTTATTCTGATAAGTATTTACTTTCAAATTTTAAATTCAAAATTCAAAATTTTAAAGACCCGCGAAAACGATTCTTTAAGCAAAATGGCGTCCTGTGACGTAGATATTCTGTATTCTAAATGTCAACTAGTGAACGACTTATGTATGTGACTTATTTCATATGTAGCATTTGTTTATTTTGTATTCTCTTTGTAATAACAAACATTTGTACCAAGTATCAACATATAACAGTAACCATAATATTAAAATTATGACCTACAACTCTTTGACAAATGACAATTGACAACTTGGTTACTACGCAGCTAAGGGCTACCATAGAGCTCACGCAATACTGACGTCATAATCAATTTCAAGTCGTTTCGTATCACGTGACTCATGAATAAAAATACGTATTTTTTAAAATAGATTTTAAGTTAAAATATTGATTATTTACTAATTATTTCACTACATAATGACTTCATAAATTATATTAATTAAAGATTACATTCAATAAGCTTATATTTTTAATACTGGAAAATAGCCCATTTGGCACTGCCCCTTGTACTTTCCGCAATAAGGACTAGATGGCGCTTATATACCTGCATTGTAAATTGTAACAGTGTTAAATAGAAAGACAAATAGAAAGACGACAATTTAAAGTGGGATATTTTTGTTGCGCCTTTTATCTGGGGTCATGGCAGTGCCCCCGCCAAGTCGAGCAAAAAAGCGGCACGGTCGTACCATCATTTTCTTGAAGCAAATCAGGGCAATTTCAATTTCAAAAAACAGGAAGCCTGAAATTCATTCGAATCAGTACCTAGCCAGGCATTGTATATATATATACTTCAAATATCATAAAATTTGAACAAGTAGATTAAGATTTATAACTTATCAAAATTTCATTATAAGTTTAAGGCACTTCTAGCAGACATATACATTTCAAATTTAGAATACAATTAGTGTTTAGTATCTAAACCAAGGAAAAATAAAAATATTTTGAAATTTCGGTCCACTTTTCTAAATATACCGACTGCATGAATAATTTTGTAAACGCATATGAATGTATAGGATTACAAACTTACATTTGCAGTTCGATTACAATAGAATAATAGGTGTAGATAGTTACCTAGGTATATGAGGAATAACGGGACAAGGGGGAGGGTATGAGATGAGATAGGATGTTTTCAGTCCATGAAACTAAACAATATTCCCATAAAAAAGTGTGTCGAAATATGAAAAACGACATTCTAGTATCATCGTCTTATGAATAGTCACCACTTTCGCCCCCTTCCATTTATAGGGAAAAATGCCCGTGGGTAAGGACTTATTATATATTAGTCTTTGAACTCTTTCATTATCTCTCATTTATATTTTTTTAGGCCAAGTTAGCCAAGACGAATTTATGTATGAAAAAGTTGTGCAAGATGCCCATGGAGACCATTTTCATAGCTTTAAGTGTATGAAACTGCGGGGCACAGCTAGTGTACCAACCCATTCGACACAGAACAATTATTTTAGTATGTCCTTAACAATAAAACGTTATATCTTTTACGCAAATTAACTCATTCGCTGCTGTTCAGGCCGTGTATTTCGTATATAAAACCGTTTGTTTTCATTTTGTTCGTATAACAGTACTTTCAATAGCGCATTAACGTAAACAGTTAACTTAATTTGTACGTTTTAATGTCTGTTGAAATTTTTCGGTTAATTTGGAATATCGGCTACTGGACAATGGAAGTTTGGGTTGCAAGGAAAATTGTATTATTCATTGTTTTATATATATTTACCCGACTGCGTCAAAGGGAAGGTATTTTGCATTTAGAGCATATGTACGTTTACACAGACTTTCAGATGTGACTGCATCCATTTCTCACAATCTGTGTCATATTTGAATACCGATTTTTAATTTGAAACTTAGTTGAATGTGATTTAGTCTTGTCCCGTGCCCATAAGTGCTTTCGCCTCTCTCTCCTCTTTATTCCTTTCTCTATTTATATGAGAAGTATAAAGGTACTGCCCCGCCTAACTGCTCTGATAATTAATTAACAGTTTCGGGTGCCCCGAAACTGTTAACATGTCGGTTTAGTGGGTATTTTATACTATCTTTGGTTGCGAGTCCCTCACTTCACGCTCGCCTCCCCTCCACCCCTACGTAAATAGTTTCCCTGTCCATTATCATCACTGCTTCTATAGTCTCAATTTAGCCTCGTACTAATATTTTACAGAGTCAATTCTAATTTGTATAGAAAATTTGAAGTACATATTTCCTTTTTTAGAAAATTTTCTCTTAAATCGTCTTCACTTCAAGTTAGTATTACGTAAGATAAGATAGGTACCCCTATTTTTAATATCGGCCGATTACGTCTACCAGGCACGCATTTATTATTAATATTTTTTCACGTAGAATGTTATGTATATGGTCACATCCCCTGATCCCAGTAGTCCTACCCAGTGGTTTTACCAGTAGGACTACTGGGATTTTTCTTCCCAAACATAGACTGTGTTTTGACGTCTGTCCGACTGAAGGAATTTTATCCATGGTCATTTCAATAAATAAAAAAAAAAAATTAGACGTCTGTGATCTGTCAATTTGACAGCTCAATAAATATTTTGACGCCAAATATTAAACGTAAATATACTATTTCTAACACTTTTTAGGAAGTGTGACTTTGAGCATCATTTGAGGGCGATATACTTTATATCTTTTAGTTTTCCGTTGTTTGTTTTCAATATCTGTAGTGGTAGTCGTTAATATACAATTTCAGAATGAAATCGTATAGTCATAGAGTGCTCGTAGGTAACTGGTATGAAAAAGCTTTACTAGAAGAGGTAATTGAAAAAACTAGTATTGTTTAAGCAAGTCATATCTGAAAGTACACGCTATAGTTACTTGTGTATCTATAGTGGTGAGCATATTCAACCGTAGGTCGTGAGATCCCGGTTCTAGCTAATAAGGATTTTTCAAATTCTAATAATTGTTTGAAGTATTTCTGTAGGTCGTCCTAACCCAGGCGAGACCCTACCCAGAGAGAGTACCCAGAGAGATATATGAAATTTATCTAATCTTCGCTAGCTATAAACTTCGCCTACAGACGTGCGCAATTAATGTCAATGGTCAGTGCGGGTTTATATAATTTTATTCGACTGTTAATTAATTGAAAATATTATTTCAGGCTAACGTGAATAATTTACTCAGTGGTGGTATCTTGTCAAAGTATAGAAAAATTAAAGAAAATCTTGATGCGCCCTCAGAACTGACGCCATCTGCGACCACCATAGCCTTCGGTTCTAAGGTGGCCTTTCTCGCTCCTCATTTGCCAGGTCAGAAATTATTACAATGTCCATAATTTGTGAATTTTGATTTTTTATTTTTAAAATATGAATGGTGTAATAAACGCAGTTATTATACCTTTGGAAACGAATAGTCTAAGCGTATTTGTGACTTCCGACGCCCTTTAAAATAAAATAAAGTTTATTTATTTCAGGCCATAATAGCTATATAAATTGTCAATAATTTACATTTTTTTTATAAAATCGTGAATTATTTGAAGTGTTAAAATTATAGAATACTAGCTGACCCGACAGACATTGTCTTGTTATCATTGGAACATATGTTCTTATGGTAACATGTAATGTTATGTGGCCCAATTGTTGTACATTTACGTTATTTTTCCCTTTTTTTTGTTGGCGCAGTAGAACACATTTACGTATGATACCTAGGAGCCCGGGTGGCTCCTCGATACTCAGTGTAATACCGACTAAACCCCAGCGTGTGCCTTCAGCCGCTATAATTGGAGGGTACTGGCTATGCAAGCAACAGTATCTCTCCAGCGACATGCTGGCCTACGCTTTAGAGACTGTCCGGTTGCTTCTGAACAGTCCCAACTACAACGTCGGAACCGTGCATTGGGTCAGGATCTCATCCTGACCAGGGGGCGCCAGTACTCCAACGGAGCACGCCGCCAATTTGTCCAAATCAGATCCGCTAGGTGTCCTAATCCACGCCACCTCGCCGTCTGCTGATTCAGAGGGACGGGTGGAGGACCCTGTAGCTAATCTACTCTTAGTTTGGACTGTGCTTCCAAGCCTGTCCGGTAAGGTAGCCCTGTCCGGCATAGCCTCGGGGATCACAGACACACGCAAACCTCCCCCACTACAGCAAGATGGCAGTATCTTCGGCGGGGAACTTGTTACTTTACCCTACAATACTATATTTCAAGCCGAGGTACCGACTGCAGAATTATAAATATTGATAAATTAAGGCTATGTGTAACCGAAGATATATAACACAAAAAAATTATCAAAATCCGTTTGTCCGTGAGTTTTTAAGCCACACAATTTATTTCGGTAAGAGGTAGTGCCACACTGCATGCTTGCATGCAGTCGAATTGGGCCGGCACGACCGGGGAGGTACCTCTCGCTTACACGGGACTGGCGTAAAGTGACAGCTGTGCTGTCGCGTTTCGTGCGGTGTGTAAGTAGCCGGTGGCCCATGGAGGTGGGAGGAGAAAGGAGGGCAGCGCATCTGTATAGCCTCTGTGCGGATGTTTGTGGGCGTCGGTAGTCATGAAAATGGCTCCGGCTGCTCGTTTGCCCTCCTATATCATAAAAAAAAAAAACACAACATATGTATATACAGAAAATATATGCTGACGGTCGGCAAGAGCTAAGCTCAGGACAGGGTAACGGGAGTTACCGACCGTCGCAAAATCTACGTAAGATTTCACTGATTTAGGCGGCCAAAAGTAATTTTTTTAAAAAGGATGTATAATTAAATTGACATATACCTGAGGTAGTACACCGACCTTAGAATCAGATTTCATCCCCTCCAGTCTTCATCCATATGCTTTCGTCAATGTACGGTAAATGTGTAGTCGGAATTCGATAGTCGCTTAACGTGTACGTGTCTGTTCTCGGCGCTCCCAAAATTACAACTTTTTAAAAGTGTATAATTATTATACAAAGGATTATTTCTAAATTATAGTAATGGAAAGTGATAAATCAGGTAAGACACAATGTTTTATAATACTAATTTATATAATTTAATTTTTTTTATTAACTTATTGATGTTGGAAAACAGCCCTGTTAATTTGCTTGTTTTTTAAATAAAATTATTTTTAAATGGTATTTTAAAGTACTTCCGGGTTCGTCCCGGTAATAATTTATATTGTCTCCAGTATGTAATATATACGGCTATACAAAAATAAAAAAATTAGCCGCGGAATCCCGCGGTTTTTTATTTTGAGAACGTGTGAAACTTAGGCGTCTTAATAACGAAAAATCTCATGTTTATGCTACTTGATATGAATACAATTTTATTTTTGTTTTAGGTAAGTGTGGTGCCTCGGGTGTTGAAATAATGACTCGAAAATATTTATTTCATCAAATCTATACATAGAACTTACCAAGTTTAAGTGAAAAACTCGATTTTTATGAAAATTATCTTATTCTTCGGTATGGGGTCACTGAGCATACTAAAAAGAGTTTGAAACAAAGATTTTCTCATGTGAAATCAGAAATCAAACAAAGATGGTTAAAAGCCAACAAGCATGAAGAAACTTTTCTTAAAAACAACCAGTCTTGGTTAGAAGGAATTTTCCAAGCAACAAGGAATTTGGAAAACCAAATAGAGAGGTAGTGGAAGAATTCTCAGAACGTGAAGATGATGTCGATTAGTTATAGTAATATTTTTTTTTTATAATTATTTCTTGTTTTTGTTTAGTTTATAAGAGTTAAAAGTTTTGTTACTTAAATTGTTTTCTGTACTTGACTAATTAGTTGCTATTTTTTGTAAAAAAATATGTGTATCTTTGGAAATATAAATTTATTTTTTTATTTACGTGAATTTTCCCTTTATACATCGCATGTCTTACCAAAAAACATTATAAAATATTTTTGACCGCCTAAATTGGTAAAATCTACGTATGTGCGTCGGCAAGCCGTTAGTATGGGATATCCGAGAGGATACCTATTTAATCATTATTTATTAATATAATTTTTTCAACTGATAAACATATTATTAACTGACAGATATTAAGTAAGTACCTATTAGCTATATAGTTTGTGGAAGTATGCAATGTGTACTATTGTGCCTTACGTTTGCTTATTTCATAATATTATTTAATATTACCTATATTGTTTCACGGGTTGGCGCTAAGGCGCTGGGTTGCTAAAAATAGTAAACGACACGCGGGAGTGAAATCGCTATTATTGCACGACGAGTACCTGTGCCTGCCTGTGCTGTCCTTTGGGCCCGAATTGTTTTCATGCAATAGTGTCATTTAACTGCCATAATATATCGTAATATGCCATGTTATGGAATACCGATTATTCGTTATCGACAGTGTCCAATCCCTAGGTATGTTTTAAGGTGTTATTACGGTACGTTTTCTAGACGTCAAGTTTATATGTAGTTGTAAACGTCATTGGCTACATCAGAACTCGTACAAATTGTGTTCGATTACCCATATATTTGTTTCTGATATCAATGGCGTGATGGCACTTTTACTGTCAAGCCTTAGTACTTAGAGCAACGAATGCTTGTACGCGGGCAAAACTTATGAATGAGAATTGATATTTACACAGTAAATCCATATAAATAGTATATATTATATAGTCTATAACGGGTCAGATGAGTTGCCTTGCCATCCTCCCAGTGGGTCACCGGACTCTCACAAGAAACAAACAGTAGAAACGCCACAAAATAGCACTCACTTCACGATCTAATCTGTAAGCTGAGAGGTGTCACATTAGTCACGTCGACCCGATTAAGTTACGGTGCAGCAATAGCCTTAGCATAGCAGCTAGTACCTTCAATTTATAACAAACTAACTGTACTCAGCGTGCGTTGCTACGCCACCAACAGATAAATTGGTATGAACTATCACAGCAATATATAAAATTCATTGGAATTACAGTGGCGCCATCTGTCGAAAATTGGTCGTACCAACTAAGAAACCGTATACGTATTCAGAATTACATTATCAAATGCATAGTTTACGATTCTAGAAAGGATATACAGACAAACATTTATTTTTATATATACAGATAATACAGTCCTATCTGAAAAACAATGGAAATACACGACAAAATTTCAACTCAATCGGTCAAGCCGCTTACTGACATAACGACAGCTGCGCCATCTAGCGGATCCAATTGATTTTTTTAATAATCCAGGAAACCATCGAAATAGCAATATAAAATTTCAACCCAATCAGTTCAGCCGTTTAGAGGTTTACCCGTTTTCCCATGGGAGTTAAGTATTTTCCCGCGATAAAAAGTAGCATATCACCAACCAATAGTAGCCAACATTATCATCAGTGATAATGTTGGCTACTATTGGTAAAAGAATTTTTGAGATCGGTCGAATAGTTTCGGAACCTATTTATTTGTTATGAATACATATACAAACAAATCTTTCTTTTTTTATAATAGTATAGATTATCAAAACAAATGCCGAATAAATAGCTTTTGGGAATGCATTTATAATAATTATCAAGGGCACTAAAATAACTTTATTTCATTAACTTAAATAGATAGTATACGAAATATTATTATAAATTTTCCTAATAGGTTTTTAACTAGTCTTTTGAATATTGAAGTATCGACAGTCCAGGAGTCTATTAAATGCTTAAAATGATCGGTAAAGGCCGACAATGGTGATATACATTAAATACAAAAATTTTCGTTGCCAGAAACCAAGCCCCAAGCGGAAGAGAATGAAAAGGGCCTACTATTGTGCGGGAATATATCTGCAAATCAAATCAATTATTCTCAGGACTTGGAAGACGGCTGTGTAGTAGTTTGCACGCCAGAGAAGGTTCCGAAGGAAATGGGCACTTTCGTTATAACAAGCTCCGATTACTGCAACCGAGAAGGGGAATTGTTGAAATATAATCAAGAATTTTTGCTGGCTTTGTCTTCTTCGATTGCAAGGAATAAGGTTTCTTTTGACGATATTAGTTGCACACAACCTTTTTACTCATTGTCCAGTTGAGAGGGGTTCATTAAATTGAGATTCTCTATTATTAAGGCGGTCCTAATGTAAAACCGTTTAGCTTTATGCAGAGCGATTTTACTTAAACATAGATCTGTTGCCAATCTTAATCCCATTAATATTAGGTATGATTTCGAAAGTTTGTAATGCTATAGGAGAAACCCGATTTCAGGTCGATAGTTTTTCCTAGCTAAAATAGTAATAAAATAGCAATAAGTTCCTATATGCGATAGGATTGATTATATATATTATTAAGAAAGTATTTATATATATTTTTTCGTTAATAAGCCAGACCAGAGAAGGTAAAAAAAGACGAAAAAAACAAGACGTACTGTGTCATTCGTACCTAAAGCAAAAACTTTGGCCCCTTTGACGAAAATTCGCTGTCGGAGGAGTATGAAATTTTGCAGATTTATAGTTTGTCCGTCGGAAAAGTGCAGAATGCTAATATTTTTTAATAATAATGCTTATAAAGTACATAAAATCAATAAATAAAGCATTCTATTGATTTGAAACACACACAAACACAAATAATTGTTGTCATTCATTCGCAAAGAGAGATAAAAGTCAGAGAGCAGAAAATGGAAATAAACATATTTGGTTGCTTACTCCAATGATGCAGTTGATGTAGCAGTAATATTTAGTACGGTTGATGGTCCACGATACGCAATTATATTATATTTTAATAGTTTATAATACGACATAATTTACAGTTTATTATGGTCGAATTTTGATCACAGGGTGACCACTTGTATAAATAACATTTCCTTTGTCATTCACCATGGTTGCATGTAAGTGCGTGAGGATCAACCGTCCTGGCGTTTATTGAATGAAGTCTATGCCCAGCAGTGGGGTAAAACCTGGCAATAATAATTAAATACTATTTTAAGCAGTTCAGTAAAGGAATTTTTGCTTTTTATTGAATAATGTCGGGTGTTATGCAAACACATACTTAAAAACATTTTTTAAATAATGGCTCGACGGACAAACGGTGTGGGGCTATTTCTGGAATGGCTGCTCCTAGGCTTTTGAGGGAACTGTGCTTTGAAGATAAAGAGTTCATGGGGCCGGACATAGCCTATATTAATTTATTACTATTTTTGTTTCTCTCACAAAATGCCAACAGCTCTTTTTTATTTCTAGCCTCTATATTTGAGATACGACCGAGACGCGTTTCCCGGTCAATGTGGCAAGTACCCCTTGTACTTGAGTAAGAATCCCGTTACAAATGCTAGATGGCGCATACTTCCTGTTCAATCGCCTAATATAACAAGGTTTGAGTTAGAAGGAACAGCCGTGAAGGTAAAACGCAAAGTCTTTTCTTGTACCCAATAGAATTAAATATTGTCTATAACTCAAAGGTGTCATCTATCTAACAAATCTATCTAAAAAGGACAGTCATCTATCTACCAACGCACAGATCAAACCACTGCAACTGGACGGATCGAGCGGAAATTTGGCATTCAGGTAGATATTATGACGTAGGCATCCGCTAAGAAAGAATTTTTAAAAATTCAACCCCTTGGGGTTGAAATAGGGAGTTGCAGTTTATATCGATTTAGTTGTTAACATATAGTCCTATCAAAATAGACATTTAGTGTACACTATTTCTAACATTTCATATTTTTCTACAGATCTTAACTTCTTCTAATCTTAACGTAACTCACTTTTAGTTGTTGGGAATAAATACGAATCTAGCATGAATAATTGTACAATATTTTGTACAATTGTTCATCTATACTAATATTATAAAGAGGAAACATGTGTTTCTTTTTTTTATGAGTAGGCTCTGTAATTACTGGAACGCTCTAAAAAAATCTTTTACTTTAACCAAAAGAATATTATCACTGATGAACTACAATACAACAAACGGGTAGACTTCTAAACGGCTAACCGATTGTGTTGAAATTTTATATGGGTATTTCGATGGTATCCTGTATGATTAAAAAAATACAAGTGGATCCGATAGGTGGCGTTACTGTCGGTATGATAACTACTAGAGGGCTTGACCAATTGGGTTGAAATATTGTATATTGTGTATTGCCATTGTTTCATAGACACGAATGTATACACTACACAGGTTGTATAAGAAAACGGGACACTTGTTTTAATGTGAAATAGGGTGCATTTGTAGCATTACAATACAAAAAGAAAGAACAAAATGTATCTAATAATGAAAAAGATACAGCTAAAAACAAAATTTACTATAACAGCGCTTCCCGAACTTTATCGAGCGCGCTTTGTAGAACGACTGATTCTCTGGCATGAACATGGATTTTTGACAAAAATGAATTTTTAAAGTACTGAATTAATATGAAAATCGCATCTCTTATATAGAGTAAGGGGGCAAACGAGCAATCGGAGCCATTTCATGACTACCAACGCTCATAAACATCCGCATAGAGGTTATACAAATGCGTTGCCCTTCATCCTACTCCCTCCATGGGCCACCGGTCTTTTCGTGCAGTCACACACCGCACGAATCACAACACAGCTGTCACTTCACGCCAGTTTGGTATAAGCGTATAAGCACAGAGGTTGCCCGGTGGTGCCGACCCAATCAGGCTACATGCATGCAAGCATCGTGGCACTACCTTGAGTCTAGGGGCAGTTCAAGTATTACGTAAACAGATTTACAATTATTTACCCTCCTATCCCCTTTGTCAGCAAAAGTAAGCAATAACAACAAAGTAAGCAACAAGCCCCCTCCCCTCATGCTTATGTAAAAAAAATTCAATTTATGTATTGTTTTTTTTTAATATAACTTATTTAAAGAATAAGTAAATAGTTTGAGGATAGATATTAGATCTTACTGATACGGTATACAACATATAGTAAGGCACAAAAATATTATAATAATTTTACAAACATAACAATACACATTACAATACGTCTACTCGCTATAGTGTCCACACGAAACAAGCAAACAGACGAATAACTCGCGGTAAATCCCCTACTCGGTTCTAAAGCGAGAACCCAAACGCACCTTTGCATTATTTGCAGGAATCTTCAAAACTGCGTTTCGTTTTATAAATAATTGATATGGACCTGGATTCTTGTGGGGTGTGATAAACTTAGCTCTAAAATGATTAAATTAATTCTTCCTTTCCTATTACCTATTTCAACTTATTTACCCTCTTTATTTAACCACTCCGTATCTACAAGCTCTTTCCCCGTTACCTGGAAAAAGGCAAATATTATTCCTCTTCCAACCCACTTCTCCGTCTAACTTTCGTCCCATATCTATCCTTCCATTCCTCTCTAAAGTTTTAGAATATATTGTTCATAAACTTTCTGCCTTCTGTATAATACCTAATAATCTTGTAAGCCCTTTCCAGTCTGGATGTCGTCCTGGGTTTAGCACATCTTTAGCACTTATTAACGTAACAGATGATATCCGCTGGGCCACGGATAACAAATCTCTAACGGTTCTTGTTCTTTTAGATTTTAGCAATGCATTCAATTCCATCGATACCGATTCCTTTGATGTTCTTCTCAGTGTTTTACGATCTCTTAATATATCCTGTCCTACCATAGCCTGATTCGATTCATACCTACGCGGGTGTTCGCAACGGATATAGGTAAATGAAACATTTTCCAACTGGAGTGATCTCATTGCGGGCGTTCCTCAGGGTGGTATTCTCTCTTCTCTTCTCAATTTTCATCAATTCTGTAACTATAGTAATTTCTTCTAAATGTCATTTATACGTCGATGATTTACATGTATACCGCCATTTCGCACTACATGATGCACATTCGACGATTTCTTTATTAAATGAAGACTTATACCGCATAAATGAATGGGCTAAATCCTATGGCCTACTTGTTAGTCAAGCGAAATTCAAATATTTGATCATTGGCAATAAGCGAATTCGCTCGTCTCGATCTTAATACTTACACTCCACTCCCTCCTATTAAATTAGATTACAAAGTCATTACTTACACTGATGTGGCGAAGAATTTAGGTGTAATCTTTGACACGAATCTTTCGTGGAATGAAAACGTTAGCAACATCACCAACATCAACATTAGCAGAAAGGTGCATTATTCAATGCATTCGCTTAAACGTCTCCAATATTTTTTACCGTTCTCGAGTTAAGTAAGTCTCTAAGTTGGTACGACCAATTTGCGACAGATGGCGCAACTGTCATCCCAATGAATTTTATACATTGCTACGACAGTCCATGATGACGTGTGGCGTAGCAGGTGGCGTAGCGACGCGCGCACCGTACATCTAGTATATTATATTTTCTACAATTACTTATATATCTCGTTTGTCGTCTCATTTAACATAGCGTTTTATTTTTAGGTGAACACAGATATTGTAATGAATCATTGCTATACAAATATTAATTTGGGAGTTGACGTCGGTTGCTGGACTATGGGGTTTTTCAGAAAAGTAAGAATATTTTATATTCTATTATTTAAAAATTTAATAACACAATATTTAGAATGTACATAAAAACTCACGACTATAATATCAAACAGTACGCGACGCTAGTAGAAACTGTATTGTAGCATAGCTTCAGGACTGCTGCAAAGCACTCTGTAGAAATCTAGAGAGTTTTGTCACTTATTTTAATAATATTTTCGCTTGACAAGTCTTTCCTTTAATGTTTCATGTGCTTAGTAAAAATATTGTGTTAGAATACTAGGTCCAGTGACAGCACAATGTTAAAAAAATTCTAGCGTCGACGAATTAGTGGCCAGACTAAGACTATTTTGAGAAAGCAAGAAACCTGCCTAAAGTTAACCATTTGCGACGTTGTTTGGCATCTTTTGGAACACGTACAAAGAGTTTTTCTGGAGTTTTTATTGAAGTGGTCATTTTGGTACTACACACCATTTGTAGCTATTTTTTAGGTAAACCACAGTTTTTAAGTTACAAATCTAAGATCGACGCTAACTATAGGTACAAATGCTTTGACGTTTTTTTACTACTCATCTACGTCATCGGTGTTGTGCGCGCTCCATTGCTAAAATTTGTGTTTTGGCGGGGTATTTAAATAATACATTTTTAAAGTGGTTTTGAAAAAAAAATTCTTGTCAAAATTAAAAATAATATACATTTGTGAGTTCCATAAAGACTAAAGTAAAATATAATATAAGATGGTTTTCAAAATCTTGTCAAATAACCTTTTGTGGACGAATACTATTTTTTTTTAATTTAATAGAAATTTATGTTTGTAATATTTTTTTCTGTGACTAAATTAAACAAGTTATATTCTGTAACAGTCAATTACCACAAATAGACAGTTTAGCTTAATTTAAAATTTCATCCATAATTTATGTACTCAGTATTATGATAACCGAAGTGAAGCCTATATGCTTTAGACCTCTGTGATTATTTTGTGAGAACAGTGTTGGTTGTTTCAGATCTGTCCGCCGCTAATGAAAACATCTTTGGATGTGTTTGGGAGGGAGACGCCTAACAATATTTGGCAAATTTATATACCACTACCAAGCATCGACAAGGTATAATACACATCATTTATATCATACATCTAGATAGTTGCGTGTGCAGTGTGTAAGCTGAATTCAAGCCAAGTTTATGAGATCATACACAAGACCAGAAAATGTGTGTGCGTGCGTGCGTGTGTGTGTATGTTTGTGAGCCTGGTTAAAGCAATATATAGGAGGAGTAACACAAAAGGCTTATTAGGATTTTACCAATGTGAAATTTTACTCACTTTTACTTTCTCTTTGAGTTATATATTATCCATTGTTTCATTATACCAGAGTATAATATAGAGTAGTTTATCTTCATACAAATGAGCGGTTCTCAATGTGTGCGTGAACACCGGCCGCTGCCGTGTCCGGCTCGTTTGCCCCTATATACAATTTTAAAAAATGTGTGTGTAAGCCCAATGAGGGAGGAGGGCAACGCATCTGCAGATATGCAGATGTCTATGGGCGTCGGAAGTCATGAATTGAATGGCGAATTAGCTCCGCTGCTCTCTTATACTATAATAAAAAAGTCGTTAGAGGCACCCAAAAACACTACAATATATTTTGCATTTTTTTGACTTCATAATATTTATTACATATCAACTGCGCTAAATAAATAAACGGATGTGCAGCGAAATACATGCCCAGCCCGGTTTACTGTATATTTGAGTTTATTAGGATTTTGTTCATGTATGCAGACACAGAGCGACGCCCGGTGATAACGCACAAACTGAAAACCGCTCATTTGTATGAAAATAACCTACTGTATGTACATGTAGTAGTACTTTACCAAATAATGTTCAGCAGTACTTAAGTTTTCCTGATGTTTGCAGGTCTCTGGCAATAAAAAATAAGCGAGCTCCTTTATTTGTGAGCTGCTCAGCTATATACACGGAAGATGATATACCTTCTTTACTTTTGAAACCCAAGTGTTTGGCCTGGAGTTTTATTTGTTTTTATTTTAAAAGATTTACTCATTTTAATGTAAGTTTTTTGTATAGTACAACTTGTTTCAAAATATATGGTGGAAATTGTTTTACCCTCTTTTCTTTCAGAAACTCTAAAACTGTCTTTAATTTGATTTGATTTAATTGAAATTCTATTGAGAAGCAGGACTTTTCAATACTACAGTTGATACTCTTATTAAGATTGATTACATATTCAATTAGGTCATCTTTGCTTTCATTTTCCTTTCCTGGACCATTTTTAAACTTCAAGCTCGCCTTTCTCATACCCCTTTGTAGCTCTTCTACCCTGTCTCCAAGAATTGTAATTTATTCTTTATCGTCTTTATTTTGAGCCTCTAGTCTATTTATTTTTTCTTCTTCTTTTTTCTGCTGCAATAGAAAGGAGATTGAATTCTCAATATTATATTTAGCAGCTCTTATTACCTAGATAATATTCTACCGCCTAGAGGCCAATAACTTTGTCGAAAATTACTTAGAAGTGATTGGTAGTAGGGCAGCGCGTAAAAGTTTTAAATTTTGCATTTGAAATAGTCTTTTAGTAAAGATATGCTTACTACAGATGATGAGGGGATGTTTAACGCTAAAATCGTAGGGGGAGTTATTAAGCCTCCCGCCCACGCGGATGAGATCGTTAGTATCAATGAATGCGGACAAACGAATGAGTCTACAATTTTTTTTACGCTGGGGAATGCTTTTAAGCATGATCCTAGGATGGAGGGGCAAGGACGTTAAATAAAAGGCGGACGAAATGTTGCCTTTCCTAGGCCTAGGCTAACGAGGTATTAAAATTATGACAGTGTATTTATGTTTGCGCGTGGAAAGGGTTACTAGACGTAAGAAAAATTACCCCATTTTTTTTTAATAATTTGATTACTTCTCGTCAGTTTATTGCACCAGATCTAATAATAACTATACTCCTAACATTTCGTCGTCTACTTATCCAATTGGTAAACTAACTAAAACTAACTTGGTTGTCTTTTTTTACTGTGTAATGCTAGGCCATTTCAAACAGATAAGCATTCTACTAACTTTGTACAACTATCTAGTCAGCAGCATTGTCGAATATTGTTCGTCTGTGTGGGCTCTTGTGTATGGAACACACACAGAAAGAATAGAAGCCATGTAGAGGCGGTTCGTTAGATTGCTTTGTGCTAAGGTTGGTAGGTATAAGGCGTAAAATAAGAATAATAGGCTATGTTTTGGATGATCATTAGCAAAGTTGTTGTGCAGCCCACAAAGGTATCGGAGATGGTATGATCGATTTTAGACAGTTCGCGTAAAAGCGCGCTCAGGGTACAGCTAGTATTTACCATAAATTAATTCATTCGATGCAGTTGAGGCCGTGTATTTCGTATACGAAACCGTGTGTTCATTTTGTTTGTAATAATTTCAGTAGAGCGTTAACGCAAACAGCTAACTTAATTTGTACGTTTTAATGTCTGTTAAAATCTTTTCAGGCGAATACAGATAGTATCATTAATTACTGCCTATAAATATTAATTTGTTAATGAATATCGGCTACTGAACTTACATGGATTTTAATTATTTTTGCTAGCTTTAGCAACGATTTTTACGCTTACTAATGTATATTGTTCGATTGTCACCTAATGTATGTATACTTTATCTGGTTGGGCACTACTTAATGTTCAACTTTCAAATAATGCTTTTATTTTTTATCAATTTAATGTGTGCTATGTAAGTCCGGCGTATATGCATTTGTAAATTATACAATCACGAGCGGGTAGATAAATGAGAGACAGCCGAAATTCTAGGCTAGGTGGATATTTAATTATAGGAAGAGTTAAAAAAGTTAGAAAAAAGCTGATTTTTCTTTACAGATATTCATAATAATATACCTATGCAACTATGAAAACCACAATATATTTCAATAATTAATTTTTAAGAGTGCGCCCTATGTCAGACGCGCTGGCCTGTTACAATGGCTTTAGCCGCGAAACGTCAGCCGCTGAGTTCGCGATGTCAAACGCGGTATATAGGCTAAAATCAGATAAATTATTTAATTGTTACTATAATTCATTACTACTCATTCACTTCAAGTTGGCACCTACCTCGCCGCCCGGCCCCCGCATGAAATGAGGTCACAGCCAACCCTTGACAAAAATATTTCAATATGTCGTTATATTTATTTTTTTTAAACTAAAGATTGGTTAGTGTATGTGAAATTTATATAATGGTATAAGCCAGGGTTGTATCTTTTTTTAGTTGAAAATATTAAAATAATAGGCAACGTAAGATATTAAGTTTGATACTAAATTCTATCAACACTTACGAATGTTAGCCACTTTGAATATCTATGTATAAAAACAATGCATACAAACTATACCATAATGTAAATTTCAATTTAAGCAAATGTTATTCATGGAACCAGGCGAGACTAATTTATATTCAAGACAATTACACGGAGTGATTCGTTAAGCAACTTGTCTAGGCTGTATTTAACTATCGCTGAACTAGACATTGTTACAGGCGTCGTCTGTCTAGAGCGCGTCACTGCTTCGCGTTTCACAAGCATACCTCGGACTAAGAATTCTGTCAAAGCGTTTCGTGACGCGGACGCTCAAAGCAATTTGAATACGTCCAGGTGTTTGGATCTTAGGGAAGGATTTTGTTGAATTTGCATTTCATTTGCTGATTTTAAAATGTAATAATGTAGTGTAGAGACACTACGAATGATATAAGGAGTTTACTAAGGGGTAGTGTCATGCTGCATTGCTTTGTGGCCGCCCGTCTTACATGACATTACTACCTGTCACATTACGTGCCACGCAGGAGTGTTTGGTGGCCCACTGGGTAATGTAACGAAAACCAAGGGGAAAAGATTGCGCTGATCAGCATAGCTGATATATTCATTTATTCCAATGCTAGAGGAAAACCTTTTGACAGTCGCAAAAATAAATTAGTTTATGAGTAGTGATGGTCATGAGTCACCACCACCACCAAATGTTTTTCTTTTTTTGTATTTAACATTTCCTTAAAATTTTCCAGTTTACGAAAGCGATATATTACGGTATAGAATCTCGTAACTTACACGAAACGTTTCTATTTCTTGTCTAATTTATAATGTGGTGTAAGAAAGGACAAATGTCATAGGTAATATTTCGTTTCAAAATTACCCTCTAAATGTATCTGAAAAAATGGAACCCGCTGTGATATGTGGGCCAGAAGCGGCCGACCATTAAGGGTAATTTGTTACACTGGTCGCGAATAAGGAAATGACCACCGATGCATATAAAAAGCTTTCCTTGTAACTTACGACGTTGCTCATTGTCGCAGGACAAATGTCTTGACGCCCACGAAAACGGGTCACTTGTCTAAACTAAGCTTGAGATTAATAGAATAATAAAAATGGCGATTTTTATGATAGGAGACAATCATTAGACTTACAGACTAGCAGACTTACGCCAATTTACAATGCTTGGATCATTATTGTAAGATAAAAGGCTCTTTCGTTTTAGGTCTCCTAACTCCTAATATTTAGAAGTTTCCTCGTTTTCTGCAAGATGTGGAAATAAAGTCAATTAGAATCCTATCTAACAACGTACCAAATTTACCTACTGCCAATTGTATTATATTATTATATTCACGTTTCGGATACATACATACAGGTAACACACACACAAGCATAATATAATATTGTTGTTGTACACACAGTGCTGCACATGCGCCACGCATGTACTACATTCCTTGCAGTGAGGTTCTCTTAATTAATAATACGAAATATTCATGCTCGTAAATGAAAGGAAATATTTTGTGTATCAATATATTACCTACTTATTCATATCACATGATAGCCATGGGTTAAAAATGTATATTTTACTGTATTAATTTCACATGAATGATAAACGCAAGTCTTTGATGCGTGAAACATTAAAATTACTTATTGAGCTATGGCCCTGTTCATACTCCGATAAGCAGATATTGAGCATAAAGGTGCTCACTAAAAAGAAATTTTCGATCATTTTGTTCAGTGGATATTTAACGGCCGCAAAATAAGCTGTTTAAAATTTAAAAAGTGTGTGAACGATATAGACATCAGCACCTGGCGTTATCTTCTGTATGCTAGCTTCTGTATACAGCTATACCTATGTACGATAAAATGTATGAACATCGTTCCTCCCTCGCATGAGAAAAAATATTGTCATCGTATTGAGTGCGTTGTGTGTATTGACTCACTCATCTTCCAATGACGCTCATTGGTCTCATTCTGCGTGTTTTCAGCAAGAAGACAGAGCGTAAATAATAATACGTACAATATATCATATTACGAATATGAACAATTATATATTTATTTATTTACGTATACACTATTACGTATAGTCTGTACACTAACTACATCATTCTTTCAAAACAAAATCTTTCTCTATAACACATTTTTCATCAAAAAAGAATGTAATTTATTGTATCTTACGCTACCTTCCATACGTGTGCACGAATACACATCGTCGGTAGAGGGGAAAGTACCTTATACATGTTTGGTAGGTCGTATAATTCGTGGCATGTTGCTTTCAAATTGTTCATATTAAACGCTTGGGAAATTCTTTGGTAAAAGTTTATTGATATAATATCACTGTTTTATTATCGCTTAGGTAGAAATAACTTATTAAACTTTCTGGGAATTAAGTTTTACTGAAACTTAGGCTCAATCAATCAATCAATAACAACAATTCCGTCATTCAAATCCAACAAAATACCAAATGTATGTTTTTAACACTCAATCAAGTATTACTCGCGCGTATAAAGAATGGGATTATAAATGGCGGAACCTCTATTCACCTCTTGCTCACACACTGTAGCCATCTATAATCACACCCACCGGTACCGACCACAAAAAATATATTAATACGATCGAATTTTTTTTTTTGAAATTTTCAATTTTTGAAATTTGCATTTTGAAGTTTACATTTATTTCTGGTATTGAATTTCAACAAAAAAACAACCTTTTTTAAAAAATATATACAAAAATGATCAATTAGCACGGGGCTAAGCTAACATAGTGTAATATGTTATGTCAACAAATATTATTATTATTATTATATTACTATTTGTATTTTTACAAATAGGCACAATACTGTACCGAAATAACGGTCTCTTGTTTTATTGTATCATTCAGTAGATTAAAGG
>LUGF01039872.1:29301-40915 GCA_001625245.1 Calycopis cecrops
CTAACCGTTTAAAATAAACCCTATGAAATAGTCTAGATACAAAATTATCTGAATGGAAAAATTTTGTCAAAAAGTAGGTAGAGTAAAGCCGTATGTTATATATATTTTCGTAAAGTCAACGTATCCAACTGCTTTTAATTTTAAAACAAACTTGCGCTGAGATACAACCCCCACACAAATAATAATAATAATAAAATATTTATTCAGTTTCAAAATTTACAAACAAAAGTAATCATCATCAATTCGCTAATTTATCTACTAATACAATAATCATATGTTAATCCAGAAATTATAAATTTATAAAATGGATATCACAGTTCTATAAAAATAATAGAATTACTATAATTATACTAACAAATAAACAATTGAGATCTTGATCTTACTGAAACGGGTCAACCGGAAAGAGCTATTGACCCGCACTGTGCACACTCTAGACAGAATCGTGAACAATAACTACATGTGTTGAGTCTACGCTTTATGATGTGAGCTGCCCGGAAGTGCAGTGAAACATTATTTGGCAAGCTTTCATTTGATGCCCAAAGACAAGACGTTAAATGTCATTATTTTTTGTTCATTACATGCATTATGCTAATGCAGAACTTTTGGAACATATGGGATTCATTGTCAAATTTTGTTAAAGTTTTCCTTTCTCGATTACCAATCATCAAGTTATTTGTATTTTGCGGGATAATGTGCTTAACTTGTTAACTTATATGTGTAGGAGTGTGTGTGTATTTACTACGTCAAATTATAACTATTAACAACTGAATAAAATTACCTAAAGTCACCAACACAATTCAGTTCAAACATTTTATTAATATCAATGATTAAATGACTAAGAATAAGACCATTGTTAAATAGCATTAACAATAAAAATTAAAACGACTTAGATTCTCACATAATATAAACCACTCTGTTATTGTCGTCAAGTCTACAGGCTTACATAATGTGCCTCAACAGAGGTAGGTGTAATCAGACTTAATATGCCAATATGCCTTTGTTATTCGGATAATAATAATGATTGTTATGTCCTACAATCTGTTCAGTTCTATTCTATTCGAAACATATTCTATGAGTTCAATATTTATTTTATTGACTGTACTTCAGCGTCTATTATATTGAGAAGACACAACTTCAATTGCTAATTAAATCTGAAGCCATTTACAATCATAAATGAAGTACGACAGCTCGAAGCTGCGTATAGCAAGTGGATTAACTGTTAATAGCAATCCAACTTTAACAACTGAATTGAGGATTGTACTGGATTGAAATACAGGGATAGTAATAATAAATACAATAATAATATTAGTTCATGACTATACTGATGAACTAAATATGAAAAAGAAGAAATTGTGAAGACTACGGCAGTGGTGAAAGTTGAATGCCGGCATTATAATGATTAGGACGGTGTTTAGTTTAATGATAAACTTTGACGTAGTTTACAGGAGAGGATACAACATGTATAAACTATCTTCTTAAAATCAGACTAGACTGATGTTTACACTTTGTCTTTGCGCTGGCCCAACTCCTTATAGAATTATAAAAACTTTCTTCAGAAGCACATGCGGTCGAGCATGATAGTCTACACGGCTTCAAATGGGAATATTTTTAGTTGAATCACTATAGATTATCGCGTAGTTTAAGTTACTAGTGCAAGTAATAAGTATTGTGTATGATATAAACATTAAAAAATATGAAATATAATGTAAATTAATAAAATAACTTAAAAAATACATTTTTATAGGAAGCGAAACTGTAAAAGCTAGTTTAACAAATGGATAATTTGTTCAGGTAAATTGATTTTACTTTTACTATGTGGACCGTAGTAAAAATGTAATTCATTGCTCAAACCATCTGATAATTAACGAATTAAATTGTTAGAAATTAAATTTATCGAGTGCAGTTAACATAGGTATTCGTTAAAAATAAGATATGGAAGATCGTAAATAGACACTCTTATCAATTAGGCTTCTGACCTAAGACATTCTAAAATATATGCAAAGTATAAAGCATAGCTGTGTCTAATGATTCTGCAAATTAATAAAAAATTTAATCTAAATTTGAGGTGATAACTTAGACAACATTTTTATACGATTTAAACCTGCATAATGAGGTTTTAAACGTAAAGTAAAAGTTTTAAAGGAAAACAATATTTTTTTTATTTTTCGCACATTTAAATAAATAGTTTTACAATTTATTTTTTTATAATTGAGAACAGTTTTCGATCTCTGAGCGTTCGATTAATATTTTGGGTTATTTTTACTAACATATTAAAGCTGGTCCGTTTTTTTTTAATTTTTTCAGTAACAGTGGTTGTCTATTCACGACGGAGCTATCGCCAGCAAAACTGGACGAGATAGCTAATAAATTATATGCGCAATGTCATTATCTACATCGAAAAAACAAATCTAAATGCGTAGTAGGGTAGTTAATATTCCTTGTCGAGTTAAAAAAATATACAAGTTAGGAATCACCATTATATTTTATTTTGTTTGACGACGACATGAAGGATTTCTTCCTTTAACTTAAAGTGAAAGTAACCTTCCCATGTGATCTCGGATGAGAACTTTGTGTACTTTATTCTGCGGTGAGAAATATTTAGGTCAAATATGGAAGACTCGACTTTCCAATGTATTGCTGTTTGGAAAGTCCATTTGCGATAAATATTTTCTAGTAACAATGTAAACAACGAATAGGTAATTTTTTTTTTTGAAGAATATCTTCATTTCTTTTTTCTTCCCGTACTAAGTACCATGAGCAATGGAAAAAGCATTTTTGCAATTACGAGTTTCGATAAAAGTGTTCATTTCATAGCCTAGGAAAGTAAAATTGTTAGGAAGCAAATTCAATGTATGTTTATTCTATTATAGGACATAATAAAGGACTCTAAAAAAATAAGCGACAGTTAATTAATATTGCGAATTATATTTGCGTGGAATTGTTTTTGACGTCAAGCGTTAGTTGTAAGTGATGAAGTTTTAATATAACAAGCCCTGGTAAACTCACACGTATCCACTGTTCTGTATCGAGCAGCGTGTCTCCCGGCTGCAGCAGGAGCGTCACGCGCCGCCGCAGCACGTCGTCGTCTGCTGACAAGGCGGGCGCGGTGTACGCTGTCTTGATCTCAGTCTTCTGTTTGCTAGAGAATATACCGAAGGCTTTGTCGTGTTCCAACTGCAATTAATTAATTTCACATTGATAAATGAAAATTAAAAAGTTCTCAGTACTTCATGTGGAAAAACCAAACCCTTAAAGGATCACTTTGTTGTCCATCTGTCCGTCTGTTTACGTGTAGAGAAGCACTTGTTTAGGTTTGCGCAGATCGATCAAGCTGCAATACATGTCAAATACTGAGATACTGAAATCCCAATCAAGTCAATGCAATCAAAAGATACAGCCGTTTGTGCCTCGCCCGACGAGCGTAACAATCCAATGAAACTGTATTGGGCTTCTCTTTGCTTCCACAGCATCATTTCAGATCCGAAAGCGAACCAAAATCGAACGGTAGGCAAGAAACGTAAACGTAGTACTTTGCTATAAATGTAATAGAAATTACGATATTACAGGTTTTTTTAGTTACCTACTTATTTAGTAACTTATTTGTTTTAAAAATAACCTTCAATCATTTTACTATTTTTTTTTTAAAGTTAATTTATACAAAAAGTATGAAGAATTTTGTAAAATTGAAGTTTTAGTTAGTTTAGGCTCTTGAAACTTGAATCCAATCGTATCGTAGGGAATATAAATAATGTATCTTTTTCGTTTCTACATTGGATGGGCTTATTCTGTTTCTACATTAGATGAACTTATATATCGGAGTCAGCTATCTAATCTATAGGATTTTACAAGGGGTCGGTTACACAGAACAAAAGAGAAAAAAGTTAAAAACTATTGGGATCCTTGGTCGATTGTTGAGAATCGTTTTCAATCACATACCTAAATATCTATGAGAATAAGGGTTCAAGAATAAAGCGCAAGAAGATAAGAAAATCAAGCGGCTATAGTCTTGGCTTCCCATTACCATGGGATACCGGCGTTTGACATGCCGGTTAAAGAGATAATATTCATTCTTTAAGAATAATCCATTTTATTCATGTTACAAACACATACTCTATTAACACAATATTACGAACAAAATAACGAAAGTTTTCAATTGTATTTTTATCGTAACTCGTTTAAGTCATTAAAATATTGGCAATTTACATACAGAACATTTTTTTTTTCGACAGAAAAAAGCCATTTCATCTTCTCGACGCACCTTGTTTGCTTTGTCAGGGACAGTTTAATATTTAACTCTCATCTCACAAAATTTAAAATTCATGATTTTTAGCCTCTTGCCCCCAATTTGTACTACAGTTCTCTACGTCGTGTTAAAATTGAGGGTTAGAGCTCTCATTAAAGTATCCCAGAAAGTTTTGGCCATCTACGTTTTATAGCTCCTCCTAATGTCTTATATGTCATATGCATGTCATATGTATATAATATACAGATGAGAACGTTAAAAGAGAGAAAGATGTCAAGAAAGGGCGTCTGCGGTTGTCAACTGGAGAGTACACGACAGTCGCAAAGACAGCTACGCGACGGTCTGAAGACGTAGTCAGTTGTCGGAGTAGTTACCGCAGCACCGCCTAGTGGTCGAATTCATCTTTTTTGCAATGACATACATCTCAATGACTTAATTATCATATATAAACAACAAAATATCATTAGATCATTTAAGCAGCTAATGCAATCCGCGGCCCGTGTGCCGCATGCGGCTCGTTGTCGTCTTCAATGCGGCCCGTGAAATTAGTTATAAATATCAAAATTATACTTAAGGGGTTCTTTTAGAGTTAATATCACAGGTGTGGCCCATCTTTAGTTCATTTTACCGCCCTGTAGCCCTTGGCCCTTGCTTACCTAAAGGTTGTCGACTGCTGATTAAATGTGTAAAATTCCCGTATCAGTTTTTGTAAACAAAACTCTCAGGTAGCTTCGGAGTTTTTAACCAACTTTTAAGAAAGTTTCTGTGTTTATTTGATACGTCTGACAATTAGTCGTAAACTATCAATAATATTTGAACTGCTCGCTCCGATATTTTAGAGACCTCAGACTTATACGAGTGCAACTGCGTGGCGCGAGTATTCCGCTGCGGCTATTGCTACCTTGTCTATTCAGCTCGGGAAATGGGTGCATGTAGGTAATATGTTCTGTAACGTACTAAACGCATGTAAATGATTATTCTACTTATCAAATTATTATAACAAGTAAGAGCCAGTGCCACACTGCATGCTTGCGTGCAGCCGAATTGGGCTGGCACGACCGGGGAGGTCTCTCGCTTACACGAGACCGGCGTAAAGTGACAGCTGTGCTGTCGGGTTTCATGCAGTCTGTAAGTAGCCGGTGGCCCAGGGAGATGGCAGGAGAAAGTAGGGCAGCGCATCTGTATAGTCTCTATGCGGATGTCTGTCGGCGTCGGTAGTCACGAAAATGGCTCCGACTGCTCTTTTGTCCCCCTATACCATAAATAAAAAAGACGTGGCTCGATCGACTGTTTAAACCAATTCATACTACTTGTACCATATCAGAAAATATTCGTAACTTTAAAGGATATAACTCACTCAAGGTTACTTAAGAATGACTTGGAATGATAGATGACGCTAATAATGTATGCGTCCCTTGAGGATGAAATATGCGGCGTTAACGCAAAGATTTCTGACGTCACCAGCTCGCGGATCGAATTTGGGCCACCTGCGTCCATAACGACACTACACCAAATGTATTATTATAATAAACAAGGGATGTATAAGATTTTGTGCGGGGCACTTTGTCCTCGTGTAACGGGTTAGGTCGGATTAATATCCATCAAGATTTATAAGATAAATTTCACAACGCGTTCGGCGCGGCGCGGCGGTGAAAAGGTTTATTTTTTTCTACAGGATTACTCCAGTTAGCGTTCGTTGCGAATCCTAAAGTTGTTTATTAGTGACTGACGTTTATTAGTGGACTGATTTTTCAGGTCTCATTGAATATTGATCATAATTTTACGTATATGAAACACACCATCGGCTAGGCGCGACTGACAGGAGCGACGCCTCCATTAAAGCGCTGTCTCCAAAACATTCATCCTACATTCGTTCCGAGTAGTTGTGCGAAGCAGCAAACTCCAACCCCTTACTGACAACAAAATCCACGGAGACAATTTCAGCAGTACAATTCAAATATGCGAAATATTAATGTAACTGCTGCTTTTAATGAATGGAGATGGTTTGTTTGATCGTTACCTACTAATATTACATGATCCATTTAATTTACACCACATTGTCGTATGAATTATCCTCAATATCAACCAGTTAACCAATCTTTATTGTTATTATATAGGGGAAATTTTATTATTTGATTATTTGTAGGGTAACTTCGAAAATTACTATTAGTACTATTCAGAGATTATATTGCGAATATTTTAACACTAGCCGCGTTCCGCGGAACATGCCCATATCCCCAGACAAACATTTATTTTTTATTTCGGAATAAACGCCTAACGAAGTATGCACTAAGTAGTAAGAGAGGACAATGCAACTGTATTACGTCTATGCACATATCCAGCTATGACCACTGTAGTTTCAAGAACTCAGTAGTAAAAAATATATTAGGTCATATGGAATATACCTTTAAAGATAGTCCTTTGCTGTTGCCAATCAGTTCTTCCCAAGTGGCAGTTGCTCGTTCTTCGCACCGATCTTGATATTCAAGTTCAACAATACTTAGTAAAGAGACGAGCCACCGGCGGTCGTCGCTGTTGGAGCTGCCGCTTGATAGATGAGCGTAGAAGAAGAACATGCACAATAATGCGAAGGTCGGCCGCATGGTTCTGAAAAAAAAACGGAAAAGATTTCATAAGTATTATTACGTCATTACGTATAATATAAGGTGTAAAACGAGTGAAAACATATTACGAGGTAACGTCATCGAGTAACATGGACAAGGGGAGCTTCTCTCGTAGTAGTTCGTAGCGCTACTTGTGTGGCGCGTGCTATTAAATTCAGGTTTGTAGCCTGTGTTACTAAATACTTGATAGTTTTTTCTATCAGCAGTCCCCGTGGGTATATATATATTTATAATTTTTTAGCCATTTTGTGGCTACCAACGCCCAAGAACATCCAAACTATGCAAATGTATCGGCGTCATTGTCTCATGTGGCACAGTTTATGGGAAGGATTTATTGGATGAGACTGGTCTCTCGTGTAGGACTGGACAGGCGCTGAAATGTCCTGTCGCTGACGGGTCTGGGAAAACTCAGTACGGCACTCTTGGGAGTTTATGGATATTCGATTCATCCTCAGGCAGACTCGGCCAAGGGCAGTGCGTAAATTCATTTTCCCGCGAAATCTATATTTTAATTAGTATTTTCTTTAATCAGGCGTACAGGTTTGAATCATCATCACAATATTCAGATGCACATAAGAACAAGAAACGTAAGCAAATGCACTTAAAATAAAGCTACAATAATTCAAAGTCGCACACAGCAAGGCATCTCCGGTCCATTCGATTATATTATGAATAAAACGTCGACTGCTCAGTTAATCCCATAACATGCCAACATTCAATAATACCATCTAATAATAGTAGACGTTAGATGTCAGCGCAGTTATAGGATCGGAATGATTGTCGCCAGTGACACAGCAGTGTGCAGCATGTGAGGCCTTGTGGCCGCAGACCTAATTATATAATGACGCTGCTGCAGGACGCGTGTGTGTGTACATGAAAGCTCCGCAACATCACATCTGCTGCTACTGTCGATGGCTATTATTATGTGCGTGTAAAGCAGAATATTCAGATCTAGTATTCAGTTTATAAATAAATAACAATCTTTGTTATAGTGTGATATAAAAAAAGGTGTTTAGATAGCACTATGGGCTGCTCACTACGTCCGCGGAAACATCTACAATCTACATAACACCCACGTGATGAGATGTTTCCTCCGAAGCAGTGGCCCGTCAACATAGTGCAGTTTAATTTTTAAACAAAACGTAGTTTGAGTACTTTAAAAACAATATTGAACAGTTATTTCGTCAGTCGTATGACTAGCAAAAAACAAGGAAAACCCCATTTTTCATTTCTATTTCAATTGAGATATCTAAACCCTCCAGCTAAATAGTAAATTTAATTTCATCGAGTAGCACTTGACCGCTAGAAAAGGTGCTATATATTTCGACGGCAAGATATTATGTCGCCACATAAAAGGGACTATTGATTTTATGGTCCGAATTGTTCCGTGAACTTGTTTTGCGTATTTTGGATACCGCTTAAGAAATAAGCTGTAAGGCAATAAAAGTTGGATAAACCTTGCTTATCTGGCAGACACATTAAGCTTCTTAATAATAATAATACACAAATCTGATGAACTTATATGCCTATTCTTATTTCTATCCCTCAGCCGCTAAGGCGACTACAATGATGGATGTGTACCTCCGTTTCAAACTTCCGTCCATATGGTCTCAACTACTGCGAGTCAGACTCGCGCACTGATGGTTGATGGTTGATCAATGGGTCATGACGACTTATGATTTGACAAAGTTAGTATGTAAGTACTCATTATGTATGAAATAAAATACAAATAGAAGCCTGTACTGATTTTTGTGATAAAGCATAAATTTATTTTTCTGCCCATACTTCTATCTTCATAGAAATAATATAAAGATTATTTACGTTTTGAATATTAAAAACGTTAAGAAATCTAAAAGAAAAGAAGCTGCTGCTGGTAGTATCTTTGTCTGCATCTAGCTTTATTTCTCTATTTTCTCTTTAGTTATTAGAACATGTTCTAGACAATAAATTATCTAATATGAAGAAGAAAGACTATACAAGAAAAAGTTTAAAAATATGATAAAAAAAAATTGATGTTTGCGTACCAAATATATTTTTTTAGGTCGTGAGTTGTTGTAGCTCTTGATATTACTACTAGGTACCTACATATAAATAGGTCTCATCACTACAACACAACACAAACACAACAAGGTTAAATCGTAGATGTGCCAATGTAATTTGTAGGGCACCAATAATGCGGTGGTTTATTCTAATCGTTATACTGAATTGTTAGACTAGTCAAATATTATGAACGTAGATAATCAGGAAGTGCCTTTTAGTCATTTTCGACAGACGCACAACAAAATGCTCATTCATTATAAAATTCAAGTTATCTATCATAGCATCTAATTTGAGGCCATTCACACACAATCTCTATTGTATTAAATTAATTAATGAACCAGACTTACGAAAAACATACCAGACTTATAATATAAATCCAAATTTATTGCGAGATTGTCGATTTAAGAAATAGGGGAATTAATATAATGGACTTTATGCAAGAAGATTTCTGAGTGACGCGTGATCTCCGGTTTAGAAATGGACTGTCCATATCAGTTGGAAAAGTAATCATAACGTGGGTTGTCCTTTATCACATAATGTTCAGTCGTGAAACGATTAATATACTTTAGATCTTTAATTTTTAAATAAAATTTGATTTAAACACGGAAAACAAAACGTAAAAAGGAGTCATATTACCCAATGAACATTGTCTATAATTTTCTTTTTTTTTTGACAACGCGACGGTTTAATGGACGTGTATAGTCAATCCAAATTTAAACGTTCTAGTTCCAATTACTATTGGTAATAGACGGACAGACAGAAAGTCAGACGGACACGGCGAAACTATTATGGTTACGTTTTGACTACTAAACCCTGAAATACGATTTTAGACCAAAACAACAGAAATGTTGACATGTTCTGAAGTAGCGTTGGTGGGGTTATACAAAATAACATAATGTAAGGTGTTGATTAACTTTCGACGGTACAGCGCTTTAGTAGCCAGGCTGTCAAAATTATATGCTGATAAAGACATCAGCGAGTTATATCGCGTATATCTAAGGCAAACAAATAAAATAATGAATTACAAAGTTAGATTGAGAAAAAAGAAGATAAAATAAAAATAATTATTGAATGTTATTATTGGAAATGATGATTGTTTTAAAACTATGGTTCAATAAAGTGAACAATAAGCTGTAAAAGTTAAATGAAGTTTGTAACGAGTTAAAACAGTATACGGTTTTAGATTAAATTTGAATGGAACACATTACAACGGCGAACGTAATATTTGCATAATAGTCGTTCTCTCTAGTTATTGTAATTTCACTAACGGACTCGTACTTTTAGTAATTACTTTCTGATTGGATAAGGACAATATTTGGCATGACTCCATGACTCCATGTTTGACCTAATGACAAACGGTGGAATTAGGTTTATCATTAGTGTTTTATTGTTATTAATATTGTAGTCAAGTGGTAGTTATTGGATAGGTGTAATTATAGAATAATGCGCCCCGCGGTTTCACCCGCGTAAATTTCGATCCAAAAATAGAAAATTATCCCATGGCATCCTATAGGAACATTTTTTCGGGATAAAAACTATCCTATGTGTTAATGTAATAATTAATGAATCCATGCTACCCTCTGTGTGTGCCAAATTTCATGAAAATCGGTTTAGCAGTTTTTGCGTGAAGGAGTAACTAACAAACAAACAAACTAACAAAAAAAATACAAACTTTCGCATTTATAATATTCGTAGGATAGGACAGGATATGCAGGCGCGTTGTAAAAACTCACCAAGTGCGATGCGGACTCGTACACCGAGGGTTTTGTACCAACTGTATATAAATAAATCAAATTATGTTTGCGTATCTGTCCGGTATGGGTAGTCCTACCCTGCATAGCCTTGGGGGTAACAGGGGCACGGGCGCACCTCCACCACGGCAAGGTGGCAGCATCTTCGGGGGGCGGTATGACATACTTTATATTGATCAAACAATTAAAAAAAAAACAAAAGAATGAGAAATTATATAATCACATAAAAGTATTAACGTAAAATAACGTCATTATTATACTTCAACAAATATGACGAGTAATAGTTTAAAATTAGTTTGCATTTACTTAAAGAACTTCCGTATAAATACCATTTCATTTCTGTCTGCTGGAACCTGAACAAATGCGGTTTTAATGAAAAAGCCACAGAGAGACGCGAGACTCGCGAGGTTAGCACCGTGTAGGGCTGGCGTTAAATCAAAATTGTGTTTACGAGTAAAACGCTTATAAATTGGTTTGATTTGTTTTAATCCACGAATGTTGAACCGACTGAATTTTTCCCCAACATTTCTAATAACATGTGCTACTGACGTATTGCTGCTGAAGCAATTCGGCGGCAAGTCCAATGCCCCACCTTTTGTTGTACTTACAGTATGGGCGAGGCGAATAGGAATAATTATGGTGGATAAGCGAATATCATACATTAGATTATTGTCTCCACCTGACGTATGACTATACGTCAGGTGGAGACAATAATGCCAATTGCCTCTCCATACTGGTTTCTGGAGCGCACACACCACAACACATATTCTTTAAGACTTTCGTCTATAAAATAATCTTTATCTTTGTATCAAGTTAATATTATATGTATTTTTACTGGATCTAAATAAAAATGATGCTACGTGAAAGCATTTTGTACTGATTTCATTAGCATCCACCGCTCTAGGACCGGGCGCGGTGCGTCGGTCGTACGTACATCGCACGTAGACTGCGCCAGG
>LUGF01039872.1:40924-54930 GCA_001625245.1 Calycopis cecrops
GCCGCGACCTCCGCATCTACACTTCTACTTGGCGGCGTATCCGCCCGGGCCCGTCCTGCGGTAAGTACTCGCCTACTGTCCTCCGCTCTTCAATATAGAATCACATCGTGGCAAGCACTTTCGCTACTAACTCTCATGGTGGGTCGCCGACAAGAGCTGACGCTGTCGCCCAAGAGACTGTACGGTATTCATGTGTATCCTCACTGCTATGAGCCGCAGCTGGGCCTTGCTGGACGCAGTAGGAGCTCACTACCATACAGAGACCCGTACAAAGCCATACTCTGTCAGACTCCGGCGTACCTATAGTCACGAACGTACACCTTTTTTTTTAAACCATTCGAAATAAAGTTAAACTAATGATATTGTATGACATTCTTGAAAGCCAGTAAAAACTAATTTATTTTCCTTTCTTTTGGGTTCGAATCTCATTTCAAATTATATTTCATCATTATCAACATCATCCGGAAGACGTCCACTGTTTTATTAATTATATTTAAATGAAGTTAATTCAAAACGTCTGGTGGCGGATCCATATTGAGCGAATAGCGAGAAGTTAATCACTTACAAGACCCAATTCGAACTGGGAAGCGGAACGAACTAACGAGAAGCGAAAAGCTCTTTAATTACCTTTCTCGTGGCCTTAAATCAGTTAGCTAAATTGAGACTACTTAATTCTTTACTTCGAACAACTTTACCAGACTTGCGATACATTAGAGTAGAGAAGTTGTTTTAGCAAAAAATAATTCTAATTTATACAAAAATTCATAAAATAAGATTTTTTTTATAGAAAAAGTAATTATGTATTTATTTAGTGTCCATTTATGAGTACAAAGTATACTTTATGTATTTGTTATTACTTTACACTCGTTCGTTTCAAAGTTAAATAGTTAATAAATAATAACGCCATCAAAAACATCTTGTAAAAAAATCAAGTCTCACTGCTCAAATTTTCTATCGTAAAAAGTTGTGAGATCCATGTAAAAATCATTTCGGTTAATTTATTTAGTCCCTGCTTAAGGAACCTTCTGTCTTAAATTCTTAAGCAACTTATTATCATATCAATATTAAAAATCTTTTACATTTTAAATAAATAGATGGACTTGGCCATCGCATGATTCGATTGTTTAGTATGTGTCGCACTACGGGCCAGTAACCTGGTTTTCAACCAAACTCCTTCCGAATGGATGTGGTTCGTATTGGAGACGAGAGAATTGCTTCGAGAAAAGGATGGTACGGCCATGCCGCTTTTATGCTCGACTCTATCTCTATCTATAATCTACCAAGTTCATTACTTTTGTACGGTCATAAAAATAATCTCAAGTTCCAAGTTTTACGTTTCTAGCGTAAAGAAATATATTCTGGAATACAGATGTTTATATCCTGTGAGGCGGCTGCTTCTATGTTTATTACCTCTGTGTGTGTCACCTCACTCGTGGTGTCGACCATATTCTGGCTCGAACTCACGCGAGTGCACATCAGTAAGACGTATCGAAATATCCATTAAATCTTTTTTCTTATAAAAAAAACATATTTAGATTTGGTTAACCCGGTCACTGGCTTGTTTTATTCTTATAAAATCGATCAAAACTAGATTTACAAATATCGGTCACTTCAAATTTTCGATCGGCTCGGGAAAAAATAGTCCTATTCGTTGAAAACCCTCAAAAGAAGATATTTCCGTATTTTCTTCATAATGACGAATCGGCCATACACAGACAGATAGGACATAGCGAAGGATCCCACTAAATGAAAGGAAACTGCGGAGAAGGCTAGAACCCACTACGCGCCTAATTAGTGAGCATTTCCGTCTCTCAGGGAGGATTAAAAAAAAAGCCAATGTTTGACCTCTGAAAACAATTTGCATAAGTATGAATTCCAAATAAACTCACAAGAACAATCATCTTACTAACATTAATATATTATTTCTTCCTGTGCTTGTGCACGTCCCGAGCATTAAAGTGTTTAGTCAGTTAAGTGATTCAACATTTATGTTCCACTAGAATTATTTAGTAGAGTATAAATCAAGAGGGTAAATTCTACCGCAATTAAATATGCACTAAGGAAAACAAAGGCTGATAGGAAACAATTAACGTTTATACAAGTGTAATATCTGCATTAAATTACTTTGTCGGTATAGTTAATACTCTAATGGATATTGAACAGTAGGTTTCACAGTTCCGCAACTGAACGCAACACGTTACCATGGCAACACATTCGCAATTATGACACGATAACGGCTGTCGGGTTAGATATTTTTATATAGATCTTCACTATTCATCCACTAGTTGCTTGGGCTTAATCTGCCGTCTTCCATGCGAAGCAAAGTCAAGTAGAAGGAGGACTTTGTGCGCCAACATAATCAAAGTACAACACGTCACGCTTCATCCGTTCAGTAGTTTTTGAGTAAAAGAGTAAAATACATAAAACATTTTGCACATATAATAATCTATATATATATTAATACGTAAAGCAAAAACTTTAGGAACATTTTTACGAAAATTGCACCGACGGAGGAGCATTAATTTTGGTACACATATAGCTTACATATAAAAGATGTGCAGAACACTAATATATTATAATAATAATATTTAAAGGAACTTTAATTTAATAAATAGTAGTAAATTACACACACGCATTTGATACATTGATATATAAGATACACGTAATTATTGATGAACTTTTAAACTTTTATATTACCTTATTACCTTAGTTACAATGTCATAACACTTTATATATTTTATTTGGTTTTTAATAACAAAAAAGTTTTACTTAGATCGAATATTGATCTTCGCGGGTCCACTAGAATATGTAAATATATATTCAAATATCAAAGTAATAATCTCCTTGGAATCATCATAAAAGAAGAGAAGAGAACAAAAAAATATTAAAGGAATGCTTTATACACAATGCGCCGTAAATAATTCAAAATTTTAAGGGTGCTTTTATAAAACATAAATAATTAAGTGTCGAGACTTTAACAAAACAATAAATTGGCTTCCAAGAGATGCTTCGAAGGAAAATATTTAATGCGTAAACTCGAGAGCTGCCCGTAATTATAAAAAATTCATAGACGAAAAAATAAAACAGTGACAGTCCACGTTTGCACTGCCCTGTACAAAATATGTTTAATATTATATAACATCTGAAAACATTAATTGTTACTTAAATATATTAGTACTGAAATATTATATCACACACACTGTAATCAAAATAGGAGCATTTTTGTCACTTTGTCACGTCGTTCTTGGGCGCATCAAATATATTTTTAAGCAAAGACGAGAAGTTTTAGGGTTATCCTCATTTACTCTTTGTGATTGTATGTTTTAACACAAAATATTCTAATGGCGACTGTGAAAACATTGCACCAAACGCGAGACGAGCCCGGCGTCAAAGTAAAAGAGTAATGAAAAGTAATTTTACTTTACCACCCGCGCTGTTTTAATTAATGGCGTTTTACCTGAAACAAGATCAAGGGCCGACATAAATATTTTATTGTTGAACTCAAAATTATCCGTCGTTACAAACAAGTTAAACCTTAATATTAGAAGAATTAGAAGATACCACCAGTAGCCGTTATAATCGCTTTTTTTATTGGCAGTCTAATTTTGTCTTTTATCCCTGGAATTTCTTCCCTCTATAAGGATTGTTTTATAAAATGTTATTTTTTGTCTGAAAGTTAACATGATCGAAATAGTAGTTAGATAGATGGAGAGCTTAATCTTTTAGGAGTAAGTGCCGTTTGCTTTCTTAAGTGATGTTATGGTAAAGGATGTGCTGATTTTATTACCATTATAATCTCAAAAAGGCACTTGGAAAAGTGCGATTGGTTGTTTCGAAATATAAAGGACATAATCTTAATGGACTGGACTGGACAAATTATGACGAATTTTTTTGTGTGTTGAAGAGGATTTGAGAATGGTTTTGATTTACAAATCTGTCGGGCAGCTAGTTATATATAAAGTGTATTATCTAATGTATGTAGTCGATGCTTATAATTTATGCCAAAAGTATTTAATCGTAGGTTACTAGAGTTGGTTGACGTAAACGTTATTGATATAAATATCAATTTAATATTATTTACAGCAAATTAAATTTAGAACTACATTACATTTTGTATTGTATTGAATTCAGTTGTAACGTGACGTAATTGTATAACAGCACGTAGTACATGCATTGAGTGCTGAATGCTACAGAAATTAACTCCTAGTGCAGGTCACATTACGTCAGCTATTTCACCCTTCATTATTGTGACGAATTGAAACCTGTTTAATATGTTTTTCTTACGTCATAACAAAACTCTAAACGATATTATTTTTATGATATTAAATGGAAAAATAAGAATAAAAATAGGCAGTTAGGGAACTGCTGGTAGAGCTGAAAACTTAAAATGATTATAAAGTGCGATAGGAACGAACTGCTGCGTATAACATGCTTCCAAACACGATCTTGTAATATTTTTCCTGTTTAACATCGACAAAAGAGTTTTCACTTTTAATTTCACGTCAACAAGTTTTTAAGTCTGCTTAGTATGGATTGTGACAAATATCAGACACTCGATCTGATCAGCTACACGGTCCTAAAAACCTAATCAAGTCAATAATTCTATCCACATGCCTAAAATATTGTAAGTGTTTGCCAAACGATAAACTACAGGCAAATGTTTGGTTTATAATTTAGTATAGAGCGGCTGTAGCTGTGGACATCATAGACCAAATTCTCCCTTTCTCTGTTTTTATATTTTCACATATGAAAGTCTACATTTGACTAAAGATTTTCCAGGCTCACAAAGTTAAGTTGCAGTTCATCTTCTAATTTTCCATAATAAATGATCCTATACACTATCGGGCGCAGCTAGATGGGAGCAATAAGCAGTAAAAGAAAATTGAAAGAAATTTCTTCTTACATTAGCTTAAATTATTTTCTTGGCACTAGATGTGCCAATTGTTTGTATATGGGCGCTCCTTGATACACTCTCCATATTAAATAATGTCATAGTCAGCCATTGCATATGAGGAACATATTTATGAATATATTTATAGTCTTTTATAATATATACCTAAATAGATACGTATTAGATACGTTACTAAAGACCAAAATTCTGATGGTTTCTGATTTCCTACCAGAACTATAAAAATATGATGATGATGTGGCCCCAAAAACATGAATGATATGCCATTTTCTAAATATTAATTCTAGCTATGCCGATTTATCGCTCGCAAAACTATTTACATATTAAAGTGTCATTAAAATCGGCGGAGCCGTATCCTCGGTTCAAATTGATTTTATACATATTATCTACAAGAATTAATCGTTTAAATGTATTAGGTACATTAGAGCCAAATGTATTTTAATTTCGCATAAAGGCTACGCTGATACCTTTCACAGGTATATATTAGGCAGACGAAAAATATCTGCGGTTTTTGAAAGACTCGCTTTCATTATACAGGGTTAGTTTTTGGTCACTGGCCATATTTAAAAATAAGGAAATAAACATCATTTCAAGGGTGTGTTTTAATTTTATCGTCTCATTTGTAATATTTTGTTACATAAACATCGATTTGAAACGTCCGTAAATATACCTACGCGCATTAGCACCCGATGAGAATGTTTACCTCAACAGCTGATTGTTTCGTATCTAGTGGCGGCAACGATAGGTTATGTTACCCACGCGGTATTTATTTTCGTATGGGACAAAAATATTTTTCTTATTTGTTTTATTTCATAAATCGAATGTATTGTCGATTCTGAATGAAATATGAAAATTTGGCCGGTAACCAAAAACATGTTATGTGTATGTCTGTATAATAAGTAAAATTGAAATAAAATAATTGCACCATCAATAATGAAAAATCATTATAATTTTATTTAGAAAACAATTTATTTTAAATCCAAAATCAAAGATTGGCACCTTCCTCTACAACACTCTTCTATTTGTGACGCCAGAAGGTGATGCCATTTGAACGTAGTACACGACCAGACGAGACCTAGAGCCGACTGCCGTTATGTTTTTTTACAGAATTGATAATATTTTGTCTACTTACTACATCACATCAAACCTTCCCTCTATACCATACCTTGTATTATTACATTATATTACGTAAATGACTTATTTTTAGTTAGTTTTTTTAACTACTCCTGTGGAGTAATGTTTGATACGTGTACATCTCACTTTTCACACAAAACATTATTATTATACATGAGCACTTATTGAAACATATTTTGTCAGACCGACTAAAACTTGTACATAAATAACTCAGGCCATTTATTTTTCGTACATAACCTTTGATGGGATTTAGAAGCCAAGTTTAATATAGTACCTACTCACTGCTTACGCCTGCGCCCACGCGACCTTATACGACCCTTTAATACAAAAAGGTCAATATTTAATGGATATCTATATAAACGTTCTATTTTGTTGTTGTTTTTTTATTGTAATATATAATAATATGCAAAATTCAGCATTGATGTCATGAATAGTGATACTGAGATAATTATGCAAGTATCACGAGTAACCCAACTATACTTGCAAAAGACATTTTCATTAACATATATGCCTGTAAATTATAACAACCCTCGTCTTTTATCAGAGGTTAAAATACTGTTAACGATTCTTAACAAAATTGAATGGCCGATTATAAACATTTTCTATCATGGAAATAACTAGATTAAATGCAAGCACATGACATCAGGTTCAAAATGACAATCAAACAAATTACCTACATAATACAATTTAAGAGAAAAGAAACAGGAACTTACATTAAAATGGCCCAAATTCTAACAGCAATTTATTAGAACGTCTTTTTTACCCAAAAATAATCATAATTACAGTCCTGCCATTTATCTTCCAGGCCGCTGTAGACGGTGGTGCCACTGGTATTAATAAGATAATGTTATTGAACAATACGTCAAGAATAATTACAATTAAGGAGCGGAAAAATGCTGACGAATTTTGTTAATTGATAAATAATCTTTATAACGAAACGATTTTAATTGAGTACAACTCAGTGTCATTTAAACTCAATTAATCTGTCGGAATTTTATTATCGGAGAAAATGTCGATATATTATTTCCTCTTATTAAGGTTCAGTAACTCAAAAGGAAAATAACGGAACATTTATGAGATCACTTTGTCTGTCTGCCTGCCTGTTTGTTCGTAATAATATATATTGATAATATTTGTTTTTGATATAATAATATTTTATTTGCTAGAAATATTGTACAATATAGATCTTAAATGAATGGAGCGGTATAATGATAATAATTAACTTTAGAAACTAAATCATAGGTGATACCTAATAAAATTCGTTAGCAATACTCTGCTAACTTACATGGTAATAATAGCGTTTATATGTCACGGCTTGTCGCAAAATAACACCTCGTACTTCATACTAATATTATAAATGCGAATGTAAGTTTGTTTGTTACCCTTTCACGCGAAAACTGCTCAACCGATAATCATGAAATTTTGTACACATGTTCTTGGAGGTATTAGAAGTAACATAGGATAGCTTTTATCCCGAAAAAATGTTCCTGAGGGATTACGCGGGCGAAGCCGCGGGGCGCAGCTAGTATTAACATATCGGAGCTCAAAGTTCTGCACCATCAAATCTGTCAATGAAAGTTAACAGGACCAAGTGCGTCTTTTCAACCAGCCTGAACCAAACGCTGAATGAGGATCAACATGACATCAAGTTGAAAAATATAAAATCCCATAATATATTCGCGTGTACCTACTTCGTATTTTTTAATGTAAGTAGTTACTTCTTATCGTGCTACATAGAGCTAGTAAAATATACCTTACCTACTATGTTTTGTGACTACAACAATAAATCATCTGATATTTATAGTCATATCGTATAGGAGAAACTAAACCAAAGAAAGGAAGAAGAGAAAAATGCAAACCATTAAATGAAGCGACTTCAACCTTCTGGATTGAATTGGATGATATTATGTTCAGATAATTATAGTTCGTATGGAAGCAACAGTAGTTTAAGTCTCACCGCAGCGAAAGCGGGTCGCTTCTGGCAGTTTGTGAATTTAATTTATGTTTGAAAATTAAGCATAAACTGCAAACAACAAAACACTGTACAGTGTACAGGTATGAACCGTGTGGCAATGGGAAACTGTTAATCATGTGTGCTGCATGTCGGCAGCGCTGTTTAAATTATATTATGAACTAAATCTATTTAGGTTCTGGTCTAGCAATCATGTTGTGTTACCACAGAGGTATTTCAATTTGTATGAACATTTCATTATGTTCAGGCTACTAAAAACTTTTTATATTCAATTCTCCATTCCTGCTCCGGATTACGAGATAAATCCTTAACCTAACTTAATCATTTATATTCGGTCTAAATATACGGCTCTACTGTCGTGTTTGGGATTGTAAGTCTCCGGTTGACCCTTACAGGGGTGGGACCAAGAAGGGCAACAGGTCTGCATAATTATTCGGATGTCTTTGGGCATCGGTCGTCATTACATGGCTGAATTTAACAGAACGTCAACCCTCTTATACAATTAAAATGTTGTCACATGTAAAGAGGAATTAAAAGGCAATGCCACTACTGTATTTCAACTGAATCGCAATTTTTCATAAAACAAAACTTATTTACACGTTTGTGTAAAATATACAAGAGTGAGAGTGAGAAAAGTGGAGTTTGGTAAGAGGCAGTGCCACACTGCATGCTTGCATGCAGTCGAATAGGGCCGGCACGACCGGGGAGGAACCTCTCGCTTACACGAGACTGGCGTAAAGTGACAGCTGTGCTGTCGCGTTTCGTGCGGTGTGTAAGTAGCCGGTGGCCCATGGAGGTGGGAGGAGAAAGGAGGGCAACGCATCTGTATAGCCTCTATGCGGATGTTTTTGGGCGTCGGTAGTCATCAAAATGGCTTGAACCGATAAAAGTATAATGATTTTATCGCGTAGTAAACAGATTGTGTGTGGTGGACCCTCCAGCTGAGCTGCTCTTTGTCTGGCCTCTCCCCTCAAGCCTGTCCGGTGTGGGCAGCCCTATCCGTCATAGCCTTGGGGATCATAGAGGCACTCAAGGCCTCCCATCACGACAATTTGGCAGTATCTTCGGGGGGGACCTTAATCAGTCCCTTCGTACTAGTTTATGTTGAACGAAATGGTGATGGTAATTTGATACTTAACTTGGAGTAACACATAGGATAGTTTTTATCTCAAAAAAATGTTCTTATTGGATGCTTTGGGATGATTTTCTCTTTTCCACGGGATCAAAATTTACGCGTGTGAAACCGCAGGACGCAGCTAGTTATTTCATAAGTCGATCTTAGGTTTTGAAATCGTCAAAACTTGCGGTAAAAAGCCACAATATTCAACATGAATTTCAGCTTATTCCTTTCACGGATTGCATCCTTCCCTCGTCATGAACTTAGACAACAAAATGAACATATAAGTTGCTTCAGTTTCTTTCTATTGAGACACTGAATTATAAAACATTTACTAACAAAAGTAATTTTGACCGAGTCTCCAAGTTTATGGTGTAATTAAGGAAGTTTTCAAAGGAGTGAACTGACCAAGTTGCAAAAGTTATATCTTGACCTACATCGCTTAGTTTTAATTTAATACAACTTTCAAGAATTTTATCTAAAAAATTCCCTTTAAAACCTCGTTTACTCGACGCTACTACTATAACAATGGCAAGGGTACTTATGAGTTAATTTTCCCATTAATATTCAAGCTCCAATTTTATTAAATTAATATTTAGTGTGTTAAGATCTGGTTTATGACACGAGCGATGGTTACTAGATATAATCATTGGCTCGATATTTGCATATTATGTTCTAAAAATGCTAAACCAAGTGTTTTTGTTGGCAGATATGATTAATATTTTAGCATGGCAGGTACGCAAGAAAACCAAAGTAACCAAGTCGCGAAGAGGATACTCTATATCTAATATCTATCTAGGTTGAAATTGCCATCTTAACGTTAGTTTAAGGAGTTACCTGCACAAGACCTCCATATGCTACTTTTCTGATTATATACAACGATATTAAAGTCGTCATCGCTATACATTTAGTATACAATCAGCAAATACATTGAGAGTATTGGATTCATTCAGTGTAAATAAGTTTCCATGAAATTCCGGAGATGGGCCCATTCTGTACGATACGCCTACAGAACCTTGTAATTGTTAAAGCCAATGTAACTAAGATTAACCGGAATATACATTTTATTATTACGTTAAAATAACAGACATTAACAATATCATTTACATACAAATGACACCGTTCTAACGATGGTAATTTGATCAATACCTTGTAAGGATGGAAGAATAAGACTTAAGTGTTTTTCTTTAAAAATATGCTTAGTGTAGTAAAATACACATATGTGCATATAAATTATGGTATTCTTCCTTCAATTGTCCTGCTATTTTATCACCAGATTAAAACTTGGTTGAAATGTGACTATCTCAGAACATCTTAGATGCCTATTCTTTGGAATTGAAGCATTTATTTATTTAACTTGCAATTGTTTGTTTGTGACTTTGTCTATATTCCTTTGTATGTAGGGGCTGTAACTCTCATTCGAGATATAAAGAGTCCGTGTTTAGGTAAAATCTTGCAAGTTCATCATCATCAATCAAAGAACCCGTGTGTAGGTAAAATCTTGTAAGTTGAATTTGATCCATTATTGAGCTGCAATTTAGTACACACATGTGACTCGCATGACAAAGTGGTCAAGTGGAACTATGTAATAAAAATATCGTAATCACTTTATGTTTGAGTTCGTTTTATTTGTTTTGATCGCAGTGTTGGAGTGTAAGTACATATTTTAAGCAAAAGTAATAATGTGAGTCAGATTATAGGATCAGAACTCAACACCGATCCAGTTACAGAAAGGTGTGAGACAGGCGGACGTAATTACTCCGAAATTGTTTACTGTACTGGAAGATGTCTTAAAGCTTCTGGACTGGAATAGAATCGTCAGTTGGAGAAAGATTTCTCTGGGAGATATTTTCCGCAATTCTAAGATCTGCAAGAGAACCAGGGTAACCGACATAGCTCTGAGAGTCTGAAGTCAACTGTAGTGGCAATGTGTCACATTGCTCGCTAACTGACAACCGCTGGGGAAGAAAGATTTTGAGTGGTGGACAAAAGACGGAGAGTTGGAGGGGCAGACCCGTGGACTGATGATTTGGTTAAGGAGCCGCTGGATGCAAGTGGCTCTGGCGCTCCATGGGGAGGCCTTTGTCCAGCAGTAGACATCCTCCGGCTGATGATGAAGATGAAATATTCCTCTGTAATATCTACACCACAAATAAAATCACTTTTTCGAGCGTCTACTCGATTTTATTTGAACTCTAAATAAAAAGTGATCGCCACGTTCAAACAATCCGTCAAGTCACGTAGTGCGGCGGATTTGGTTAAGTTAATAAAGACGGGATTTATTGTTTATTTATTTATTTATTTAATGTTACATTAAACGGTTACACACCAATTACATTACATAAATTGCTTAAAAAAGAACGTAATTATTATTTAACATTTAACTTATGGACTAAATAGGCACAGCAGACACTCTTGCATATCTATAATCTGAATTGGAATTTGAATATCCTCACGAATAGCATGTCTGCTATTACATCGCTCCATTTATCTGCGAATAAGTCACACTCACGGTGCTCCAGTAGGAGAGAGTTAAACGCTTCTAGAATACGACACCCAGGATGAATTTAATAAGCCATACGTATTCGACTTGACGCTGAAATCTCAATGCGAAATAACTGTTAGTCTTTTAAATCTGATTCACGCTTAGATTCCCTTTATTGCAGGAATAATCATAAGTTTAGTCTCAAGCCTTGATTAGACTGACTTTTGTTGTTTGAATTGGAATTGAAATTTTTGTTGTGAAGTCTTGTCTGTGTTGCGGAACGACTCTACTTAGAGGATCACAATGAACGACGCAGAAAGATTTAAGTTTCTAGATATTAATTCTTCTAACTTAATAATTATACCAAATATTCAACAGAAGACGTAATTAAAAACTTAAATACTTCGGCGTCGTTTATTTTGATCCTCTCAGTATAAGGTAATTTAAAAGGGATCCATAAATACGAACGTTAATGTTATTATTTTGTACTCGTACCTTATCATACTAATTATAAATGCGAAAGTTTGTATGTTTGTTTCTTTGTTTGTTACACCTTCACGCGAAAACTTTGAATTTCTCTTCGCTTCCACAAGTAAGATGTTAAGTAGATCTTAGCTTAGCACAAAAACTCAACTCGGAAGAAAGTATATTTTTATCTTCAAACATCCATGATAAGGAGCTCAACTAAATAACGCAAACAAACGATTTCATTTGTTATTTACAGAGTTTTATTCAATAATGATACAAATAAATCAAGAGAAAAGAATTTTTGTTTATTTTATTGAATAGCTTTCATTACTACTGGGCTGGTTTGAATTATTATTTCACTGTTATAGCAATAAGCAAAGTTATCTTAAAATCTAAAAGTAACATATACTTTTTAATTTATAAAGATTGAAGTATTTTTATTTCTGACTCTCAATGAAGTCGGCATTGGTCGGCTAGTTTCTGAATTGACGCTAAAATCTTTATTATTATTTTTTTGGAACATGGTATAAATACTTTAAATATAAATAAGCTGATATCTTATGAATTATACGATAACAAAAATCCCAGCATGCAGAAAGTATAAAAAGAGGTCAGTAGGCAGTCCCGAAACCGAAAGTGGGATAGTGGGTAAGCGAGGGTATTCAATTCAAACAAAACGGGTCACCAGAACACCTTCAAAGCTTTAAGGTGTTTCACAAACTATATATGATGTTCAAAAAGCCCGTCCTTAGTAATCTTGTACGCACTTTATTTTACAATCAATCAAATGGATGTATTTAATTAACACATACCAAATGTAACCAAATAATATATTCACAAATGAAACAAAAGCCGAACATATTATTTAACAACATATCAAATAATAATACAATAGTATTGTAAAATCACAAATAAAAACAAAAGTGATTTTCATTTTTGCCTCCAATTACTGAGTGAAGTGATGCGCTTGTGATATTCGACGAGTCAACTGAGTGACGTGTTATTATTATTTTTTTTTATAGCATAGGAGGCAAACGAGCAGGTAGGTCACCTGATGTTAAGTGAACACCAACGCCCACAGACATCCGTAACACCAGAGGTCTAACAGATGCGTTGCCGACCTTCGAGGAAAGAATAAGCTCTTTTCTTGAAGATGCCAAGGTCGTATCGGTCCGGAAATACCGAGGGGGGCAGCTGATTCCATATTGAAATGGTGCGTGGGATAAAATTGCGCATATAGCGCACAGTAGTAGACTTCGAGGGATCTAGGTGGTGACGGTGGAATTTGGAATTTCGGCGCGAAGTCCTATAATGGAATTCAGCTGCAGGTATTAATCCGAACAATTCCTCGGAACACTCCCCGTGATAAATACGATAGAAGATGCACAGCGAGCGTACATCTTTACTCAAGGCAAGAGTATCAAGCTGGCGGGTGAGATACTGGTTATCGACGATTCGAGTCGCTCTTCGTTGTATACGGTCAAATGGAACGAGCTGATATTGCGGGGCTCCGGCCCAAAGGTGAGAGCAGTACTCCATGTGCGGTCGGGCTTGCGCTTTGTAAAGTTGCAGCCGATGGGCTGGTGTGAAGTACTGCTTCGCCCTGCCGTGCACACCTAGCTTTTGCGACGCTAATTTAGCCTTCGCTTCCAAATGACCGCGAAACTGAACGTTACTCGATATGTCGACGCCCAGTATTCCAATGCTAGCTGTAGCTATGAGGGGAGTGTTCTGAAATCGAGGAGACACGACAAAGAGTGTTGTTTTAGCGGAAAACGCGCAAACTTGTGTCTTTTAGGGTTGAATTGGACTAAATTTAGTCGGCCCCATTCCGAGACTTCGCGTAAGCTCGATTCGATTTCAGACACAAGTTTGTTCCGGTACTCGTTGACTTGTTCCCGTGAAACATTGACGCGGCCAG
>LUGF01039872.1:64815-81518 GCA_001625245.1 Calycopis cecrops
TATCTTAAAAAAGCTTTTAAACCATAGAGTAAGTTCTTGAAAGTAAATAGAGTAAGGCAATTTTGGTCAATAGAGGCTGAATCCATTGAACAATTTCCTATTTGTGTATTCAAATGGGAAATTATGGACATATCGAGATTTCACACATCTCTGCCCCGGTCAAATATTAATTAGTACCCTACATTAATAGTAACGTAAGTTGCACGTTTAGGTTAATTGTTCTGGTAATGTTTTAGACAAGGGGTCTGCAGCACAAAGTACGAGTACATCGAGAACAGACTCGCATTGTTACGATCTTTAACTGATTAAACTGAAATGTTCTGTGCGTATATTAGGTGTTATACCTTTAATGGATTGTGGAATATAATTCAAGTTTTTATCCCTCATTTTCACGAGATTACATGTTGACGTCTTTTACATGAATGAGACTGCGGGGCGCAGCTATTTACTTGTCACTTACCTTGAGTTCACTTTTAGCTATGTTCATCCAACACGTCTTCAGATCTGAAACAACACCGAGCATATTAAATTTTTAATAATAAGAAAGGACTTGTGTTACGAATACTAGATAAAGGAAACATATAAAATGTTTTATAAATTAAAGAGTTATTATATATTATATGGTTTAGGGGACTCATCTGCGTAAACACTGTTTGTAGTAAATATTATGGGTGTAACTCACCCGATACAATATACAAATATATGGCGCTACGCGCCGCGCCGCTGGAGTTTCTTGCAAACTCCTGCCTCATTAATCATTTGCCCTTCTTCACATTTGCCTATCGAACCCCTTTGGAGATGACAATCTCCCGTTTAAGTGCAATGCTATCTTTTTGGGTCAAACTTTAACTACGTAAGTCTTCAATCATCGGGCACTTTTGTGTACAATTTGTTTTCGACGTTTCAATTTGGATCTAAATAAAAGAATGGTCGAGTTTTGTAGAACTCAAGCCTTGAAGCAGTGGTTGTATTTCGTCTGGTGACTAAAGACCAGTAGACCAACTAAACAATCAGATGATTTTATGAAAATGCGTTTACCTTCTAAGCATCCTTGCATTGGCCTCACCTCATCTACCGTTTTTAACGAACATGAACAAAACTGCAACGTTTCTTGTTCTATGGCTCATTTTCAGGCCACAATTTTCTTAACATTTTATAACAAATTTTATATTTCGAAACAATAGTACCTAATGATGAAGAAGCAAGACGTTTCAATAATATCATTGTCATGATACATTACACACAAGCTAAGTATCTATGTTATAAATAAAATTGGAACTTCTTTTCTTATTCCTTTTACTGTAAATGTCTAGAATTGCGCACACACGAGTATTTATAGGTTAGCATCGAGTTGAATATGGTACATTTAGTTCAATGGTCTTGAACCGTCACTTTGTGAGGAATAAAAGTAAGTTTATAACAAGAGTTAGGCAAAGGGACAGATGCAAAGCTAACGCTAGCTCTGGTGAATGCTGTATTAGTTTACATGAGTATCTACTGCACTGTAAATCAATCCATCTCTAGCTGGAATTGCAATTCACTACCTGATTACTTGTCATAAACTAGTACAAAGTTACAAACGTCATCACTGCTATTATAGTAGAAGCACAGATTAATAAATGGTAGAAGGTGGTTAGTTCTATTGCACTAATGTTCCCAGTGAGTACCTCTCACTATACTCTCGCGTTTTGTGCGATGTACAAACATCTGCCCACATCGCTCTCTCTCCGCATGTAATCTAGGAGGAGGAGGGAGCTAATGAGCCTCGGAGCAGGAGATCTGACTGCACACCCGCCCCGTACTACGCTATAAAAAGCGAAATCAACTTGAATTACGCACATATTCTACGTTGCATGTGGTAGTTAAAATACAGCAAAAGGGTTACCATTTGAGAACGATTACGAGAGATTTTGTGCTTTTGACGTTTTAATCGACATTCAAAAGTTTGTAAGCGGCATAAATTCACAACGACCATCGGATTGTCGCGTTCATTAAATTGAATATATCTTTATTAAATGTATTTTCGGAACATCCACATGACGGAGGGAGCCTGTACAGTAAACTGCTCGCTATACTTATCCCAGGACACATGTAAATAGAACAGTAAACTATATTACAACAAGTATATATTTTTTACTGAAAGCGGAGAGAGAGAGAAAAAAAAAAAAAAAAAGTCACAATGCAATTCAATCAAAAATATACATGTTTACTCATATCAAATATTTGTAAATAAAACCCAATCATATTTATTTTCCTGTGATAGATCTACAAGTTACCAAGTTTCGTTTTTGTTTGCATACCTACTTGGTTCTTGCCAAATTTCAGGATTGTTGGTCAAGAAAACTAGGCGCTAGATCATCTGAAAGTAACCGTTAGATATTAGTAAAATACAGATAGCAAAGTGCTCTTATAAGGGATCCGAGTTACGTTGAGTTATATATTATATATTACTAACGTATGGAACAAAAACACGGAATAAATCCTTTGCTCCATGGGAACCGAATTAAAGCTTTGAAAGTCAGGTGAGTGACTAAACGAGTTGTTGCCGATCGGCAACTGCTCATGAGGCAAAAAATAATTCAGCGTGTTCCACACGTTAGTAATATTAATTGAATTCTCTTATCTCTTGTGGTCTCGGACCTTTAATCAACATAATTTCATAACATATTAAGAGTCCTCAATCCGCTATTGCCTTTGGCAATAAAATCAGTTTCCATATTATATAATTAGTAACAGAAGAGATCACTCATTAGTATCCATTTACGTTAATTAATTTCTAATTAATAAATTCTAAAGGGTCTGTTTACAGAAATCAAGCGAAGTATAAATGTTACATATGTAATTCGGTTTTCGTTCGATAAGTTTCTTAATTAGCTGTCTATTAAGTCTACGGTACGGTTATTTAATACATTTTGTAACTTGTTCAAAAATTTTTTTTTTCCAAATTTTCAATATTACTGTTGAAAATTTGGCTTAAGATCATTTGTTGTTTACTTGTTTATATATAAGATATTTTACTCTCTTATTGATTCACCCGACCGAGTTCATGAACATTTATTTTATCCAAATTACACTTGCCTACTGGTAGAATAAAAAACACGAACGCAGTGAACGTTCCCTATTCGATATCAATTAAAAATTGAAGCGATTTCAAAGGAGAATCTGGGATGAAATTCTTAGAATTTCTGGAAATAGTTATTCCTAAATTAAGAATCACATTTTAATAATCTTATTTTATAAGTTTACTGAAAATATTCATCTTAATTGTAGCTCTTATGTTCCCTTCTTGTAATTTACTTTCATAGGGTCTGAATGGGAATAATTTAATTATCTCTATTAAAAGCATAAACGACGCATCCACCCTTGATATCCCGCAGGTTTCACAGAGGTTGAAATAAATTAGTATTTTATCGAAAAATATCTTCATGAATTTTATCTACGTTTTAATGACTTTTAGCTATTTTGTATTTGTTAACATCAGACGATTACCTCCCCTCCTTTGTTAGGATACTGATTGTTGTTTATGATCTTCTTACAAAATTGCTGTAAATTAGGTAATTGGAACGTTGGATATAATATTCGTATACGAATATTAAAATTATTTTTTTTAAAATATATGTATACCTAGTACTTTAAAATGTACCAGAATGTAAGAAAGAAGAAATTCACGTTAAATGCTACTTATTTCGGTCAGTTATAATTATTACATGGTTACTGTCAGCTTCAATTATAGTCTTGTCTAGTCTGTGTCAAAAAGTCAACTTGGTAATTAGATTTTATCATTAAACTCGCCTAATGTTTCGTGGCTGAGACAATGTAAGTTGTAAATTATTCTAAATCGCCATTAAAATCAAGGCACGATGGTACCGACTACATTATCTAGAACATATTGTTACCGAATAATAGAGCTAACATTAACTTAATTTAGTCAGACGAAGATATAATTGTATGTTCATTACACTAATTTGATATAAAAGATAAAAAAATAAATTTGGTTGTTCTGACGTAGGTAAATGAATTTATAAAGTAAAAACCAAAATCGTGATCGAGATTTTACCTTTGTGTTTAGAGTTGAGTGACTATATTTGTAGATAAATGGATGTCAATATTAGTGAAACAATCGTAATCTCAAAATTATTATTTATAAGATAATAGAACTATCATAAAAGAAATTAATAGTATACGGAGTTACAACTCCTCATTCCCGTAGAAGTTACAACTCCTCATTCCGGTATGGGATTCTTCCGCAGTACTACTGAATATCGCAAAGGTGCAATCGCATTCATCATATTATTAGTCGGATCAACTACGCCTTAAAATGGTACAAACAACCACTTCCACTATAACTCGGCCATGTATAATTTGTTATTTACTCGCCGAGGAATGAAATAGGTACAGTTCGCCGCGCCATAGTAAGTTAAGACTTAAGAGCTATATTGATATGAAGCCATTTGTTTTGCGTTTGTAGCGGTCTGTAAATTTCCTAGTAAACTTTCCTTTCGGTGTTATTTTTTTACTCAAAAACTTCTTAAATGAATGGTTGGTTAGGATAGATTTTGTGCATGTAAAAAGGTTGAGAGAACTGGTTGTCTGATAAATTAAAAACTACATTTGTGATTCAGTAATTCATTAATTACTTATTTTTTTATATGTATAATTATTTTTAATAAGTCATTGATTATATAGCAGTGATATTATGTATATTGAAGCATACAATAAATTATGGATATTAAGGGCAGTAAGTTACAATCAGCCGCTCCAAAAAGAACAAAGGAAAAGAGAAAAAGAAGCCGTCGCGTCGCTGGACGATGAAACCAATGACAATAAACATGCCAATTACATAACAACAGCAAATGTGCTCGAGTCCCCGGTCCATTCTGTACTCACAGAGCAGTCACTTTGTATCGATTTAAAATATCAAATGTAAGGAGTTATTGTTTCAGCGTGTTGGATTTCAGTTTCAGCTTCAAACGAAGCGGCGGTTGACGTAATCCTCACATCCGGTGCCTCCTAACAAGGAGTTTGTTTTTAATATTTTTGAAAGGCAGCAAAGCAACCAGATAAGTTGATGAGCGGCTGCCATTTATGAGCACGACACAAGTATATTCGTGGGCGTTCCCTCACTTCACTTACAAAGGAAAATTCAAATTGAAACTTAACCACACGTAATGTGGCCTCTTCACGCCTCTATTAGCAACCAAATTAGGTCAACGTCTATCTTAGTGACGATCTAGCCTGTGTCCAGTAAGGGTCGCATATCGTGTCACTTCCCAATACGTCACACAGACTGTACAAACTACATGTGTTCCGTTGCGTATAAATCTCGGCTTAAACTTAACTCGGAGATAGCTCAGAGAACTGTCCAAGAGCCTTGGTTTAACACGCGTAGTCAATAAATCTCATTTAATTTCAGATATTTTACACGTGTCAGATAGAAAATATTGCTAACTTACACTACGTATATATTTTATATTGAATTTCTAGCTTATTTTACTATTTAACATAAAAGGCATATGAGATGTTGCAAATTTTGCATTTTAATACTTTGCTTTTTCTATTTATGTTTTCAAATACAAGAGAATAAAAACAATTTATACTGACAGCTTTTGGGTTAAGACGTCATAAATTTCAATAAATACTTTTAAATTTCTGTATGATACATGACAAATGCATGCATATGCACTGATAAATTCATAAAGCTATATTGATAGTAGTTATCTTTTTAATATTTATTGATTTATGGGAATACATGTTTACTAAAATTGCTGGTCCTTTTTTCAGTAAACTAACTAGTATAGGTACTGTAAAAACATTCACACTGATCGTTTGTACTAATAATGTCGTCCTAGCCGATTTCGGCTAAGGCAGCCGTCTATATAGACGAGCCCTCGGCACAAGACATAATATTACATAGTGCACAAATGTGTGAACAGACACAAGGGCACTCTCTATTCGTTCGTTCTCCTATTCCGATGGGACGGCAGCCCGACACGACCGCGGCCGGTGAGAAATCAGGCGCAGGACCGACGGCTGAACGTGCTCACCGAGGCACTGGGGCGTAACACCGCCTACTTCCTGACCGCAGACTGTTATTAGAAATTCAAAAATCCCAATAACAATTTTTGGTCCAACCTGGGATTCGAATCCGGAACCTCCTGTCTGTGGTTGAACACGCGTACCACTAGACCACGAGGCAGTCAAGTCCTTTTATAAACATCCACAGAAATCTGGTTTCTTCTCCGACCAAAGTCAAAACTCGAACTTTTTGTGTTGCCGATTGGCAATTCGAGTCAAACAAGAAGAATCAATTTCAGTAATAACAGCATGCGTAAATGTCGACTTCACTGACAAATAAATGAGATTAGAAGGAGATTACACAATATCCGAATGTTCTACACATAAATTTATATCATAAATGTTTTAAAGTGGACAAATATGTCTTATGGCATATTTTTTGGCATGTAAATTAATTACTTCCACTTATTATAAACTTGTCATTTTAATATATACTCTTTTCATTATAATTATGCATTTTATGTTTACTAACCAAAATAAACAATCTACTGCTATTTAGTAAGAGATGCCAAGTGTGCCAATGCCATTGAAGACCAATTTACCCCACGGTCCGGGGAGGTACCTCTTACTTCTCTCGTAGCGACAACACGTCTGCATAACATTACACAGATGTCTATGGGTATCGATAGTCATTAGAAGATTCCGGATGGCTCACTTACAAAAATAAAAAAACTCTCTAATCTATTATCGTAATAACATGTAGAAACAGTATTTATCGCTATGCCGTTTTATTTATTTGTTTTTTCTAAGCCGTATCTAGTTTCTACTCATAATATTATATTGCTGCGGAAAAGCCTACTGGCAGCCGCCCAACTTTTATTATATCTCGAACGTGGCGTTTGAGTTAGATCTTAACTCGCGGCAAATAGTTCGATGTGATGTTTACTCACGGACTTGTTGACGAAGAAATCTCTCGCCGCTGTTTACACAGTACCTAAGCAATACGAGTTTATACTGATTATTATGTAAACATTGATTTAAGAGATCTTTCGTTATCGGCCAGACAACAATTGAGGCTAAATAAAACCGGCCCTTTTGTGTTATATTTTTTATTTCCTTTTTAATTTTTTTGCACATCCAGCCGGAGTTATCGCAAAAATATGACTATAGGCATTTGTAAGGTTTAGCTGTCGTACCATAATCACTTTTGACAAAAATCACAGTATGCTTTTAATATTCTAGACAATTAAGTAACTCGCAGACAAAGTCGCCGGCAAAAGCTGGTCAAAATTTGGTAACTTCTTATTAGTCCGAAATGATACATAATAAATCATTTTAATATCTGATTCGGCTTGACAGAAACGTTACATTATATAAGCTTTGTTTTCGTAACCTAATTTGTTCCTAGATGAGACTAGTAACGAAATGTTCGTCCAAATAATATTTATTACCTGACCCTGCTTACACCATGCCAACAGTGACTCAAATAACGTTACATGATTTACTACACACTCACGAAGTTAATTTGATCTTATCACAAGTTGTAAAATAAAAACCACATGAACCCTGACTATAATATACTAGACTTCTACTAACCGCGTGTTCGCCGTAATATAAACTACTTGACAGCCTCACATCATTACACTAATCATCATTAACTTAATACTTCGATGCCTACATTTCATGAAGACTAAGACGGCAGGCTGTAACAAGTGACATAACGACAGGGGAGTCATGAGAGCAAAGGAATTGGTGACCTGAGAGCAGTGCTCGGTACCTGAGTATTATGGATTTGGCGTGACGTAGGCATCGACAGGAGTGTAGGTGGATTTGATACGCTTTGAAAATTTTTTATATCGGTGCAAGAAATCTGGTGAATATGTGTATATTACCTTACAGTAATATACTGTACAGTGTGTGGTTTCTGCTACGGTCTTCTGAGTCTGGCAATTATAGCCACTTGACACTCAGCAAATGGCACGTTCATTGTAATCGCCATAATCCTTTCCTTCATTGTCACTCTTCAATAAGGGACTATTTCAAGGTGCGCCTGATGGCTCCATGAGGCACAATTTGAATATACAAATTTAATTTTAAAGCTGCTTATCTGACCCGTCTTTTAAGACAGACGCATTAACAGACATGGGCTTTTATTAATCTCATAATATATGGCGAAACACAAAGATTAATCTCGCAAGAGATTTACTAAGATTTAGTGTCAACAAGCGAGTGTGAAAACGTGTGATGCGATTGCTGTACTTGAAAAATCGAGGGTCTGGTCTCATTTTAAAAAGATAAATAATACAAAATGAAAATAAATGGTAATAGACAGGCAAATATCAAGTGATTAATGTACAAAATTGACATAATATTTAAAAGGGTCTTAATTATTGAATATACCTACGCTAAAGTTTTGCAATCGACTTTCTGGCCGGCTAGTTTTAATCAAACTGCAACTAATTATACTCGTACCAGTTTTGATCATCATTGTATTTAAATTACTCCAGCAAACCAAATAAACGTGAAAATACAGTTACGACTTCACCACTATTAAGATAATGTTAGCGAAGAGTAACTCGCGCGCTACAGGTGATGATTATTGTTGTGGAGACGCATTACACATGTTCGATGCCCTTCGGCACATTAGTGTAGTTTGCGTGCTCTCAATAATTAATTTATGCTAAGTAGCGGTTTAGACGTTACAACACTACTTTAGCACCGAGTAAATAGGATTCATCATCGTCAAACGGCAACCCTCTAAGTGCTATACCGTCTTGCATTTTTCCGAGTTCAATTGTAAATTTTAGATTTTTGATGCACTTTAATAAGCGAAAACAAGACATACTCTTTTATTAGATAAGAAACATTCGAACAATCACCTTATTTCTTCAATCTTAAAGTGAAATACGGCGAAAAAATTCTATTTTGTGAACCAAAGAGACTAGAATCGATTTGAGTACTTCATGTTATTGGTAAAAACATTCTCTTTAAAAATACATTTTATGGCACAGAATTACACAAATACTTATATTATCAATTCTTCTTTTCAATATATCCGTCAAGATACGTAGTTTCAAAAACAATCAGATAAACGTGTTAGTCCCCTAGCAATGCTTTTCCATCGGAGCAAAGAATCAAATGTCGTTTAAGGTTTAAATGTTCAAACGAAAAATCCAAGAAATATAAACATCGTAAGGAAAGATCTAGACAGAAGATATTGGAACATTCGAGACAAATGCGCCTATATGTTAGGCTCTGCCAACTGTCACATATTGCTGGAGTTTTGGTGTCCAATTCATAACGCCGTAAATTTAGGCTCAGCTTAACCGGTGAACTTGGTGACATAGAAGGCATACGTCTAATGGATGACATATTCAATTCGCAAAATAATTACTTGCTGACTCTAACTGTGCAAATTAATTTCGACGATAGCTTAGTAAAGTTAAGAAACAAAACGTCTAGATATCATTTAAGTATTCTTGTAAGGAATTTGTTGGAAACGATTTGATAGTTCTCTCGACATTGGGTACCTATGTCTAGTTTTATAATATTTGAATATTTAATCGTTCATTATTACATATTCTTGTAATATTCAAAAATTCATGATTCATTCATCATTAATTCATCATTCATATGGCTGGGTACAAAATGGAATAATATAATGAAATAATCTGGCGAACGTTGCTTGTTACTTGTTAGATATCACGCCTTCTAGTCTAGACTTTTATAAAAATACCCTTCATTAGATTACAAAGTTTTAGAATAAGAAAATGTAATATGAATACATATTTTGTAATTTGTAATTTTTATTCAACACATATATGTATCCATACATTTATGAACATTTGCCCACAGCTATGTGTATAGAGCCTGTCGCGGCGAATGTGCCCGAATGATACTCGCTCGATACTCGCTTTTATCTGCTTTGTTCATTACATGATTATGAAATTTTTCGTATCGCGATTTTTTATGAGGTTTGTGTATCTAAGATTAACCTAATTGATAACAACATTTTTCGTATTATGAAACGAAAATTACACCGAAACTATCTTATTTGTTTTTTCTTCTCTTTATGTTTCTGCACATCTGTTGGAGCTCGTGAAAATGAGACCCCAACCGATTCATAAGTGCAATTATCGTTCCATAAGCACTGAAACAAAAACAGGTTTACTCTAGCGGACCGCCTAAAAACCATTTAAAATAAATTAGTGTTGAGTGTGACGATAGTGTTACAGTTAGAACTATCGGAGTTTGTAGTAGACGAGATCCCTCTTTATTTACGGATGGAGCTCTTCAAATGAGAACATAACCGATGTATAATGTATAGCTGACGTCCAGTCATCATAGATGGCGTGACGGCGTACAGTAATGGTTAGGCGACATGACCGCTGTAAAAGCTGAGCAGTCAGTTTGTAATGACTGCCAACACCCAAAGAAATAATTAAACACGTGTGGTCCTCCTTATTACCATTCATTTATTTCCCCCCGATACTTATGCAAAGTGAGTTGATTCGTATGAACTGGAAAAAATAAATCTATGGCATTAAATCGTTACAGCAACAAAATAGCACCTCGTGTCGTTTTCCAATGTTTCCGATAAACAAATCAGTAAGAGGGGATGACAATATAATTTTCTAATGATGTATATATAGATGTTTCTGAGCGGCGTAAATCACTTACCTGGTGAAGTTCTTTTGCCAAGTACATGTAAAAATTCAGTATTTACAGTTATGCGCGTAAACTGTATATTTTTATTTGAATTATGTATAAAAGATCTCAAAATATTCTAAAAGATTTGAATCCAAAAATAAGAACAATTTATATCGGATACTGAATTATACATAAGACTATATTCCATACATATTTATCATATTATAAATAGTTCACAAAAGTGGGAACCAAGTAGTAACTCGAAAGTGGAAATGTTTGGAACTTACCAACGTTTCGCGCATTTTCAGTAGCGAACGAAACAAAAGTTACGTTTTACTCCGGCACTAGACCAGACTCGCGTTTAAGAATGTTTTAAAATTATTTTATATCAACGTAATAAAAGGGAATTTATAAGAAATGTATTATTCAGTACGTACATAAAATATTATGTTGTCATTATCACCAATACATTTACTACTGGGAGAGCTAACCTTCTTTGGCGTCTTTATAATATAGAGCAACAGTGCACTCTTATTCAGTTCCGATATCCCGAAGGGTCGGCACTCGGCCGCGGCACTCCGACACGACCACAGAGCAAGCGCGCGACAACACAGGGACCGGTGTGCATTAGAGGCAGTGGGGCCGGACGACTTTGGAATTTTATTTAGAAAGAAGTGAAAAATAAGGGGACAATTGTTAGTCGGAAGTTTTTGATAAATGCTGACGCACATTGCCATCACAGCTGTCACACACATAAGTGAGCGAGATGCACCTCACCGCTCGTACCGGCGCCATGCGGTTGCAACACACCGCCTCTTCCTGTATTTTTTTAACTACAAACTCATAAAAACGTAGTTGAGATTCAGATTGTTATTTGATGATTGAGATACGAACAACGCTATCGCTTAGCGCGGTGCGCAAACGTGCGAGCGGATGTAGAAGGTATATACGACGGGGGTAGGTACTTCCCATTCCTGTGCACCGCAGTAAACACACATACTGCCTAATACCTATTTATAAAATTTTAATATCTGTGGACTCATCACATTACGTTAGTCTAGCCCCGTGGGAAATACCGTAAGGACTTGTGTTACGCGCACTAGACAACCGAAATGTATTTATTGTTTTATAAATTTAAGAAATTTTATATATTTAAGATGTTTACAATTGAAATACATATAATACGTAGATAAACATCCACGACAAGGCGGGATTCGAACTCGCGACCCCTGGCGCAACATGCTCCGCTTATCCGAGCCTCTACTACTACGCCAGCGTGGTCATCAAAAATGGAAGTAGGTAGCGCATTATTATAAACGTAATATTAAATCGATTGATTGAAACATAATTGAAAATGCTTTCAAAACAATTTCATTGCATTAATGTGTTAAGCGACGCATTCATGAAAATTTAATCTTCATTCGTGAACGCAAATAACTAAATTTCAAATTCTATTAAAGTTTGAAGCGTGATCTTAATTAATATTTTGGATGAGCAACTTATTCGTTTGTTTTAACGTTCAAGCCACTGGACAGATTTCATAAATTTTAGCACAGAATTAGAAGTGTCTCCCGAGATTTTTAGAGTTCCTTACCTCGAAAACAAAATTTCGTCGAGCACCAGGCGTTCATCGCTTTATAAGACGTTATCAAGTAAAACACATTATCTATTTATGTCTATAGTTCGTTTTGTATAAAATGTGTGCAAACGCAAGAAAATATCAGTTTTTCGACCTACACAAGTAGATCGGCTCGTACGAGCGTCGCGTTGGTGAGGAACCCTCGGCGTGCGAGTGTGACTCGCGCCAGGCCGGGATTTTTTCAATAGCGCAAGTAGAGAAGCGGACGGAAATCCAATGTTCCGATACCATTTTTTTTTATTTTTATTCAGCCTATGTTGTCGCACTGCTGGGCAAAGGCCTCCCCGAAACTTCGCCAACCATCCCGGTCTTTTGCTCAATCCCACCAGCTATTCTCCAAGGCATAGAAATCGTCCCGCCAACGTTTCCTCGTCGTCTCGCTGCGTCCGGGACCTACTCAGATGTTATATGAGCCCGCTTCTCGGTCTCATTTTTTTTTCTTTTTCGTCTAATTCTACTTTACCATTAAGGTACTTAAGGAGGCCTAATCGAAATAGATCAATATGCCATAAAACAGAAGTTATTCAGACTTCGACATAATGAAAAGTTATATTTTCTGTTCTGCATTTATTAATTATAACCAATGTTTCAACGTTAGCGGTAGAAATAACAATAAAAGATATGATTTATGATATAAGTATAACGAATAAGGTATAAGTCGAAAGTTACGAAAGTAATATAAGTCTATCCAACTAAACTAATATATCGGTTAGAATGCAAGGTCTAACTTTCAAACCAAGATTATAAAATAAGAAAATATTTCATACTGCCGTCTGTGTCATACGTCCAAACAGGTGAGTTTCACAAGGGACTGTACAAAAGTGCTCTCTCACATTGTTTAAGGGTAGCGAGGCTGTTGCGGACAATACTTACTTAATGATTGTAGAATTCAGAACAACGCAAGTCAAACAGGACAACTTGGATACATACTAACAGGCAGCGCTAGAAGACGCTTCATATTAATTATATTTTGATGCGACGGACTTTACTTTTTACGCTCTAAGAAGTACGACGTACACGTGATAGGTAGTTGACGCACGCTATGAAGTTAATAAGTAAAGGTACGAGGAATACTCGGCACATTGCTGGCTATATATTAGAGTATATAACTCGGTACATCGTTACTGTTCAATGGATGCGTCTCATCGATAATATTATACGGGCGTGATCTCATTTTCACGACAGACCACCGGCAGCAGCTGGTGCCAGTTGATACTAGAGCGTGCGCTGGCGTAGAGTAAGTATAAGATGGAAGTGTGCAACATTTCTAGCGTTTTTTTTCTATACTGGCATCTGCGAAGTCGATGGTCGGCACAGAAAAACGATGATAGCTTTTAATATCGTTTTTGACGAATCATTTTGAACATTTATACATTTATTTTCTCTTCTTCTTATCTTGTCAGAATTTATAGGTATCTTCGATCGGTCGACATGGTTTTTTTTTAAAGTAAACTATGAAAACTTGGGTAGTCAAAACGTATCCAACGATACGTACACCAATTATGTAAATCCGTGCCAGGGTTCTGGAGATATACCTAAGGTAATAAAGAATATGATATATATTCCTCAAAGTTACTAGTGCAAAAAATACCTTTTTTTGAAAGTTTCAGGGTAAAAATACAAATCAACGTGGTTGAAAGTTTTATTTCCAAAATTATTTTATTATCCGCTAACGCCTATGATTTATAAGTTGAAGGCTAAGCAAGATTAAGATATTGTAAACACGATCTTTCTAACCCCTGGTCTTAGATTGAAACTGTAATGACTTCGGTAACGTTGCATTTTGAAATAGGATTACTTCGGCGTATGAAGTTTATCATGTTACGAAAATAGTGAAGTGCGTCGAGTACCAACTACAGCGGTTGTAGTTTAGATTGTTGGTAGACGTGAGAGCCTGAAGTAACGTGAGGCGAGCCAGAGGCTAGTGTAGTGACTGAGTATGTCGAGGAGGTTAATGTTGTGAATAAATCATTTGTTAGAACAGCTGTATAAGGACAGCCTAGACGGAGAAATGTCAAATTGGCCTTCCTTAGAGCTCCTCAGTTGATAAGCACGTAAAGTATTGATTTTTGGTCCCCATCCTTTAGCGAGACAGAAAATGTCAGTAGTTATTGACGTAATTTACAAAATTGAAAATCAATTTTATCTGAAATATTGCCGATTTCGTTAATTAAATTAATTAAAAAGTGTTCAATGATCAATTTGTTACGATTGCTCTATACTGCAGCCGGAATACAATATCTAGTAATTAAAAAGTTGTTACAATTATATTATCCATCCTTGTATAAAGTATATCTATATGTATGACATTGCCACAGTTCAGCGCCATCTTAGTAATATTGTTTTAGCTTTTCGTATTTCGATTGGATATTATTTAGTAAATATAGAAAATACAATCAAGTTATTGTGTATAAAGTAAGTTAGTTATACTAATTACTGGACAAAATTCGCGAGAAAAATTTATATAACAAACTCGAGTAATATTATGCTTACTCTAAACCAAAACTTACATACATAAATAAGTTTTGAGCCGCACATGACACTAAGTCCTCACACCGCCACAGTTTATACGACGTACAGTGTAGAGCAACTTTAACATTTTCACTCTGTATTAAACTACAAGTTTACTGCTCTAATTTATGTTGTCTGTAACAATGTGTCACGTAGTGTGGTTAAATCGCGACAAGTTCGTCAACGCAGTGACGAAACTACTAAAATTAAACCAAACTGAACTATAAAGGACAGCTATATAAAATAGAAGGCGAATAGGAGTTTAAATTTGGTATGAATATGATGATATGATATGATATGATAAAATAGCATAATATGTATTATGTGTCATAAAAAAACAGAAACTAATTCTAACCGCTGTGCTATCAATCTATTATTTTATTATATATATTTTATTAGATATAAATTCAGGCCTAACTTTTAGCGAAATAAAATTTTTAAACGACGAAATCAAGGAAGTTCCCGAGTGTGTTATATATCTTTTTATACTATTTTCAGTGGTCTGATTTTCATAACAAGCAAATTTCAAAAGACCGAGGATACCTTCCAGTTCGGTTCGGTGTAATTTGGTTCAACTGCTTACTCGATACCGGCGTGAAGTGTCAGCTGTATTGTGGCATGGCGTGCGGTGTGTGAGTATCCGGTGGCCCGGCCGGTGGCGAGGAAGGAGGAGGAAGGAGGGGAAAACAGGCGGTAGTTATAATGAACATCGCTCGGACTTCTAGTTTACCCGATTATTAATATTTTTTTTTTATTTTTACCCGCTTTACCAGTTTTGTTTCAACATATTTATATTCGTAAATTACATAAAAACGGCGCCCTAGTCCGAGTCGGACTCGCACTCCGAGAGTTCCATAGCTTAATTTAAGGTATAACCAACCGTTTCCACTTATCGTTGACTTAAATCATGAAATTTGGCAAGAATTAAGTTTATAGGTACGGTAGGTACAAGTAAAGGAGAAAAGTCGAAAATTCATATTTACTTATGCGATTCAAAAACCATTGCCTCCTAACGAACTCCATAATTTTGTTTCATACAAAATGTGTGTAGTCGCCCGCAAGTATAAGTTTGTCGCCTTATCATTCATACTAAAATACCTTCAGTAAAACACACGTATAAAATATTTCCATAAGTCATAACTGCCGTGGTCCGTGAGTTTTCCTGCGTTTCCCTATACATACAGGAGGTACGAATTACGCATAGCTTTCGTTTGAAATGTTGCCAAATAGGTCAGCGCCCGATATTTACTACAACAAATACTATAACGTAAAAACCGGCCAAGTGCGAGTCGGACTCGCGCATGTAGGGTTCCGTACCATTTAACTATAAAAATAACTTGGTTTTTTATCGCGTTTGTAAGAACGAAAAATTTGTATTTGCATTTTTTGAAAATGTATTATTTCTTAAAAAGTGATAATGATATTCCGCTCAAATCAATTTTAGTTGAAAGTTTCTATTGAGATCTACAGCAATATATATTTTTTAGATTTCTCACTCTCTTACTTTAAAAGTTGGAGGGGGACACACTCATTTTTACACTTTGGAAGCGTCTATCTTTGAATCAATTGATTTTAATCTTAATTCAATTTTCAAATACCTATTCATAGACACCACTCACATACACGTCTGATAAAAAAATATAAATTCAGTTCTATTTATGGAGCGGATACTTTTTATTCAAAATTCGAATAACGATTCACAGAATTCATCGACCTAAAAAGTTTCAACCAGGCCCAATAGTCAGAAAAAACAATACTGTGACATACGGACAGACGGACGAACGGACGGACAGACAGACAGGCTTGACGAATCTATAAGGGTTCCGTTTTTTGCCATTTGGCTACGGAATCCTAAAACCGGCTAAATGCGATTCGGATTTATACACCG
>LUGF01039872.1:92620-106495 GCA_001625245.1 Calycopis cecrops
GGGGGGTATATATATACACAACGTCACACCATCTGCTGCTGCTATAAATATAGTGTGTCAATATTGATTATTATCAGGTTACAATTCATGCCACGTTAGCTATAAGAATTCCATCACAGACTACACAACATTTTTCTTTCTATCTCGTCTTTATTTGAAGTAGATATAATATCGGAAAACCAATTACAGTTGTTCTCCTTGAGCTCTATTGTACATCGTTAAGCTGCTGCACACCGGGAGTTTCAGCCGACACCGCAGATAGTTGCAACATAGACTTTTATATTGAGAGCACTGTAGAGTAAAATAGTCATGTTGGTCTTAGCGTGTAGTTCAACACCTATATAGCCTTTCTCAATAAATCTATTAATTATCTAAAATTGAAAGACTCAAATCTAGAAATTTTTCAAAGCGTATCAGTAGTTTCTGAGATATTGAAATAGTGAACTCTTCAACTTAAAAATATAAATCCACATGACTGTGTACTAAGCACAAAACACCTTCCCTGAACCTTCAACAGACATCATAATAAATGCACCGAGCCACAGACAGACCTGTTGACTGACACTGCGAACGAGCTAATTGTCGCGCAATTCAAATGTACGTAAGTTTAAAATCACACCGAATGTCTGCATTTGTAAGGTACATAAACTCTTCTGACTTAGGAGAGAGATAAAACTAAAATCACAGGTTTTAGGATGCCGTAAAGTAATGTCAGACGACAGTTGTTACAACCAACGTTACTCAAATGCTTTGGGTATTTAACCAATTTTGGTTAAATTCTTAAAACTCAAATGTGAAATCGACTTGATAATGTAAATTGATGTGTTTTTTTTATACTAAAAAAACATATACTTACTTTGACTGAAGGAATAAATCATTTGTAAGCTATACACACTTTTACACCCTACTGACCGACGCGACGGTACTTTGAGACCGACAAACTCCCGTTATTTTTCAAATCAATCACATACATCGATTATAATTTTTCATTCACATTTTTTTATATAGCAAACTTACTTTAGTGATTTCTATTTAGAAGCAGCAGAAAGCAGATTTTGAGGCTTACAAAATAAAAATGTTACGTTTTTAACCATAACTCAACACACCGCATATGCGTCATTTACACCATCCCCTGAGGTCCAATGGATCCGCATAAGGCGCATGTGCTTCGTCACCTGACGCCAGACTTTTATGAGCGAGAGGTCCCACGACGATCGTGACGGCCCAAATCGGCAGCGACGCGGCAATTACATTAACTCTTACTGACTCCCCTCTGCCTCAACATGGTTGCCCAGCGCCCACTCGTCTCTGTATGTGACCAGTATCTAAATCATCTCTATTCACCGAACCCTCTGCGGAATTTACCGATATCAAATTAATTCACAACGAAGGTGAAACGAATTTCGTTAATAAAGATGTGTTTGGAACGTTTCAAAGGCCGCCATAGAGAATTCGGGTCTGAATTGAAATTGATGTGCGCATTTTATGAGATTTACATTTAATATCACGAAATCCGCTTTGATCGGGACACCGAGATATCGTAAAGGGTAATTAGTCTAAGTATTTTATTACACACTAGCTGTGCCCCGCGGTTTCAACCGCGAAATCCATATAAACTTCAACACACTATTTCACCCCCTTAGGGGTTGAATTTCTAAAAATCCTATCTTAGCAGATGCCTACGTCGTAACATCAACCTGGATGCCAAATTACAGCTTGATCCGTCCAGTGGTTTGGGCTGTGCGTTGATAGCTGGCTATGTCATGTCTGAGTTTTATATAGGTCTATAGATTAATGTTTGAGGTAGCGTACTTCTGCTTTGACAATGAATCAGGAGGAATTTACAAGAACTCTTTTGCTTATGAACGTTTCGTGCGAACAGCAATGCGCATATACTGTGGTTGTGTGAATCTATGAGGCTTGCATTCAGATGATATATTCTAGTTTACTGACGAGGTATACTTTAGTAACAAAATTGTGAAGATAAAAATCACTTATGAGTAATTATTACATCGGCACCAGCGTCGAGGCTCAGTAACGCTCAATGCTCACGTTAGGCCAGCGGTTGTGGGTTCTAATCCTGCCTAAATGTTTATTATGTTTATATCTTATAACTAATATTTATGTTTTACATAAAAATGTCAAAAATATAAACCCTCTTAAATAAATATCCGTCCTGTAGTAGTTACTGGTAAATTAAAACATTTTCGTACTAAGTACTGGCCTAAACTAAAGCAGTTGAAATTATTTTTCTAGATTTTTTTTAATTTCATTTATAAATATGTTCCTATGTCAAAGAAGTAATTTATCTAATTTACCTTAGTGTCCTTCCTTGTCTTTTACATCAACTGCAAAAGAAAATGTTTTAAATTAAGTGATATGAAGTAATGTTGTCTCTTGGATTACTCCTACACAACTACCTATACAAAAAGTCTTACTATGATGGCCTATGGAGGTGAGAGGAGAAAGGAGGGCAGCGCATTCGTATAGCCTCTCTACAGATGTCTATGGGCTTCGGTAGTCATGAAAATGACTCGACTGCTCGTTCTACCATAAAAAAATCACTGAGTGACAAATCACAAAAATCGTAAAGATTTTTATAGTTAACAAACATAATTAATAAATAAACTAAACTAATAACTAAGTTATCACTTCTATTAAATTAGTAAAACTTTTGTGTCTGACAGTACCAGGATAAGTTTTCTCTTTAATGTCAAAAGCATTTCATATTTTGTCTATTCTTATCATAAAAGTTAGACAAAAACAAGGAAATATATTTATACTTTACACATAACAGTTTTCAACTAGAATAAAATCTTGTACTATGCGGTTACACGATACAGAAACTTATAAAAGAAGCTCAAGAACTATATCGGGTTGAGTATTTCATGTTTTTCTTTGTACGCAAAATGATAATAAAAAGCTACAGCGTGTTGTATAGAATTTCTTCATAAAAGGCTTAGTTCGCCTATACATCATCTTAACATTCTTAATTTTATTCAGCAACGCATCATATTTTGTTCAGCATTACAGCACAGTTAACTTATGTTTTTGTTTTCGTCATCAACCTTCACGAGTTGCGTTAATTATTATGGGCATGTTTAATGAGTAGATTTACATTTTTTTTATTAAAATATTTATTAAGAGTCTGAAAAGATCTTACTTTTAACACACTTTTATTAGCTGTTATTAGTATGTATTATGTGTGTTTATAAATTTTATTTTTTAACTTTAATTCTATAACACAAAATGAGAAAAGAAAATCGATTCACATAGATATTCACATAAGCAACTCATATCCAGTTGAGTTACCCGCATCCACTGGATCCTCCCGCGGTTGTTGCGAAGGTAACCGACATGTAAGCTTAACATTCACAACCGGCGGTACTTGTTATTATAGGAGCACTTGCCGGCCGACCCGGTCCGGTTTAGCTGCAACACATCCACCTATTCAAAAGTCTATATCAATTTATCATATTTTTGAAGTAGGTAATGTAATATACGACGTACGTAATTATATAACTAAGCAGTAGTGAGATCTGTCCGTCACGCTGACAATATATGACAAGTGACAGTTATGTCAAGTTACGTTCCATTACAGGTAAGTCGATGAACTCCGAATGCACGCACGAAAAATAATGATTTATGATCACGTTCCGCGAGGCTAGCGTGCATGTCAGAGTGCGGAACGAAGCGAAAAATATCGTCCTTATAGACAAACGATTTTTAAATAAACATACCGTTTAAAATACATGGAATATTTATTTCTGAGAGCGTAGCTGGGTTTTGAGTTAGAATATGTTCTTCGGGGTGCATACTTCTGAATAAGGGATGAATTGAAGAGCAAACGAGGAATCTCGCTTGCCGTCTGTAAAACATCACTTTACTGGAAATATTTTAACATTCAGTACATTTATGACAAAAATTGTATATATTTGAATATTTTGCTTTACATTTAAGTACAATATAAATATTCATGTACTTCACATTTGCTACAAATGTTTATTTCTTTAATCATAATTATTCCTTTCCGGTCTCCTCTTCTATGAATAAAATAAAAAAAATAACATTTGGCTGACAATTTAAAAATGTATATAATATAGGTAATCTTCAAAATTTGATTCTTTGGAGCAGTTGGTTGAAAATAAATACGATTAATTTAAATAAAGAATGTGTTTAGAATTACACTCGTATGTATGAATAACAAACTGTGACGCCGGCGTTGTACATTACACTAGGTAGGGTGTCCGGAAGTCACGCATTACGTAGGACGTCCCGTTACGTTATATTTTTGCAATCTCAAATATTATAATAAAATGAGGATATGAACTACTAAACGTTTCAATTATTAATTTATTTGTCTCCTTCTTGTTTTTAATGTTGATAATGTTGTTGTTCTTTAAATTTACTTAGTTAATTTTTTTCGATACTTTTTTTTTGTAATTTTAATACTAACAATCTTATGAATCGCTTAAGTAAATTATTGTCGCAGTAATTATTAAAGCACGTATAATCAGTAATTATTTTGAAGAGTTCTAGTCGTAAATATGCAAAAGAAAATATGGAAGATATTTTTTATATTATAATTTATCTAAACAAAATTAAAAAAAGTAAATTGTAATCAGCCAAAACAATTTTTATTTAAAGTAAAATAGATTATTTGAGAAGAGAAAGGTTTTGAGGCGACCGCCTATATATATTAGCACCATGTATTTCAAGTTTAAAAAAGACACGTGCCACGTGTACGTGACTTATTTACTTTTCATTACGTCCGGGAGTTAATGCAGTTATCAATCAAAGGACCAAGTACACACGCGCCCGGGCCGTAACTGACGGGTATAATGTGGTCACCCTACACGTGATATCCACATTTTTTATCTCCTCCTTTGTACAGTAAAATGAGAAAATTGTAATATGCGAAAACATCGTATTTAATAAAATAAACGAAACGAATAAATAAAATAAATATTGTTTTGTGATACTCCTCCACATGTGTTGGTAACATCGTCTGCTCCTTTGTACTCTTGTAGCTCTTGTAGCTGGTGGATTTGCCTATTACAGACACATCATGACTGTCACATACCTCTGCACGACGGTCAGCCAGCAATCCGTTTATTCGTAACACCAATATAAAATCACGGATTTCATTAAATTTGGTGGCAACATTCTGAGTTCAATTAAGCTACAAAACTATTTATTTAAATGTAGCTTTGGAATTTACCATGGATCAATACAACCATCTTATACCCCAGACTAAGACTAATTCCAATACCAATCCAATACCTTCCTAGACAAAAATTTATTTACCGTAAATCTTTATATTCAGAGCATCAGAAAGTCGATGGCGCCTCTTGACTTTAATGGTACGTTTAGTTGATTTAGGGCCACAACAATTGATCGACACTCGACTTTTACTACACACAATACAACTTACATTCGCGAACTGCGCTAATATTTATATTTCATGGCTCACTTCCTCCCGTGTGCTCGGAATGATAATACTTTCTATTATTCATATTGGATTCATCGGGAATCTTTTATGTGCGTTTCGTTATAACAATGCAAATGGCGCAATAAAATATATACCTACACACTATATACACAACATATACAATATATTAAGATATGTGACAACATTGTAGGTAACCAAAAACAATGAATTCGACAAAAATGGAAATTTTCATAATTCCAATATTATATCTCTCACACCAACCTCCTGTGTATATGTTGTCTTGTCTTTCGCTGTCATTTATGGCAAAACTACATATAATTTGATATCGAACCGAACATGTAAAAGCTTATGGTAAAAAAAAGATCATAAATAGCAGTACATTATCAAACATTATACAGTGCAAAACGTAATGTTCACAAGCACATTAATGACCCTCTGTGCGGCCGACACCAGCAGCGTGGAGGCTGGAGCTACAAACTCGCCCGCTAACGAAATAACACCTTGTTAAGAATGCTGCGGTCGGTCTGGTGGAGGGCGAAATGAACGCAGCTAAATGTTAAATTCGCAACATGACAATTTACTTCAACACAATTTTCATATTAACTAACAATGTTCACTTCATCAACAATGTTTTCAAGGGTTGTATAATATTTAGTAGACGTGGCCGCGACCGAGGGCGCTCATTAGGGGAGTTCAGAAGTGAACTTGCTCCGATTGATGATGATGACTTATGATAGTATCAACTAACATCTAAACATCCAAGTAACGTGTTTCATTTCACAAATCGGAGACACGGCATTTGAATAAATGTCGGCAGACTCGGCCTATTTGCCGAACCTACCCACGTTCCGATGATCCATCGCTCGCCGGCCACATGACTCGTGTTCGGAGGTTCCCAACTGTTCCGCACGGTGTTGTTCTACACGCGACAACATCAACGTGAAACAATGTTTTGGTTTCGTGTTTAAATCTCCATAAAGTACCAAATAAGAGGCTAAATCAGAGGCTAATCTGCTGATGAAGACTACGATGTTGTAAAAAGCGATAATAAATGATACAATAAAAATTAAAACAATAATTTACAATCAAAACATTTTCAGTATGTATATACTTATTTAAGTGTTGCACTAAATCGGAACACTAATACGACGGGGGTTGTAATTCCAGGGTGAATGATGTTTTAGCTTTATAGGTTCTATGCCATTCGGTTTGTAAAACTTTAGGCCGCTCCGTAAGAGTGGGGTGAGATAAATATAAATCTCAATGCAATACTGAGACTGAGTCAATACTGAGGGCTATTAAATATTATTAAAGATTTAGGGGATTTTTTTTGTTTCTTTACTAATAATAGGCTCTAAGACTACTGGGCCGATTTTAATCGTCCTTTCACTTATAGAAAGCCACATTAACAGAAGGCGACCTAGGCAATGTGACAATTTTTTTTTTTTATGGTATAGGAGGGCAACCGAGCAGTTGTAGCCATTTTCATGACTACCGACGCCCATAGACATCGGCATATAGACTATACAGATGCGCTGCCCTCCTTTCTCCTCCCACCTCCATGGGCCACCGGCTACTTACAACAACAATGTGTGTGTATGACAATGTGGCTTTAATTATGTTTGAAAAATTTTTTTTTGACCCACAATATAGTGTGTATGGATGCTATATATTCACAGCACGTATTAACATTTCTTATCTAAGTAGTCTAGTAAAAAATATTACTGCAGCATAGTCAAGTTCAGCAAAATCCTTTCAGAAGTTTTGGCGTAATTATGTAACAGACAATCTTACACCCGTCCAAACTTTAACATTTATGTATAGGAGGCAGGCCTCCTTATAGGAGGCAAATAAACAGTTGGGTTATTTTCATAACTACTAACGCCAATAGACATCGGCATAGAGGTTACAGATATGCCATCCATGGGCCACCGGATACTTACACACCGCACGAAACACGACAATTATAATATTGACATAGATGTCTTCTCTTTTTTATTTTAATCTAAATATGGAGGCTAAAGGAAGATACGACATTGGGTCTCTTGCTATTATTACGGCACACTTAACGGACACACACAATATTATATAAGAAGAGACAGAGAAAAAGCAAATCAATAGGACCAAAACAGATTTCACTGGAAATACTCAACAGTACACAGCCACACAGTACACAGTTCACAGCCACAGACAAAACCAAGTGTAATTTATTAATAGAAATATATGGAACTACCAGCGGTGAATAAAACTCAGAGGCACAATTTGTTTGTCGAGACGTGCACATTACACCCCTGGCGGTGCTGCGCGGAGATTGGCAAAAAACTCAAAAAATAAATCAACGAAGAATGCTCCTGGAAATTATAAAACGCTAATAACAAATTGTAAATTTAAATGAGATTAAATGTTTTGAAAGTATTGAAGGTGTTTTTTGATTCGTTTGTTTAGTATTTCCTTTTATCGATATTTCTTTAACTGGCGTCTAGATATTTAGTGTTAAAATTGCTATAAAGGTAAATATTATACACATTTATTTTAGATTGTTTTTATTTGAAATATAATTGAGCTGAAATCTCGCGTTTAATTAGCGCATAAACTTCATTAGTGTTACATATATCTCGAGTTAAAAAACATAAAATACTAGATAACACAAATTTTGTAAAATGATGACTAAACATGTGTAAAATTTGTAGCTCAACTTAATATAGAAAAAAATAAACGCAATGGTAATTTACGTAGTTTTTTTTATAAGTTACTGATTGAAAAAAAAATATTAATGCTATTTTATTTCTAACATAAATTATGTATCAGTGGAAAGGTTGATTAAAATTTTTACGATCTACTTATTAGCCGTGAGATCTGATAAATGTCAAACTGATGAAGCATTCCGTGATCTGTACTAGGAGTATAGGTTATAGCATCGGAGCATGTTTTTTTTATTTTTATTTAATTGTTTTTTCTTATTTTAACGCAAGTAAAATGTATTTATGCCTATTCCAACCAGCCCTGGGTGACTTGGCACAAGAAGCGTGCCCCTACCGACTAAAAAGCCTGCGAAAGCCCTCGGCCGCTGTGGCAAGGGGTATCTTGGATCTATCAGCAACAGGATACCCCAGCGACTGGCCGGTTCCCTTTGAAGGACCGGTCTTCATCACGAAAGGGGTCGCATCGGCTATTAGAGCGACTCCAACGACTTGGTAGCCTCGTGGGGTCAGGTGCCCATCTTCGAAGGCCGCCTATTTTCATGGCAGAAGACGTGAAAATAGCGCCTTCTGCGAGCTCCTACGCGATTCCTGACTACGCCTTCACCCACAGCTTCGTGTCGTATGCGTTCCGCCGCTTTCTTGCAGGACATCACCTTCTCGCAAAACGAGGCCACTGCCGCCCAGGATCTCGAGAATCGACTGAACGATACTCGATAGTGATAGGTCCTCTCTTCCGAGCACGGTCTGCAGATCGCGACCATGCTGCGACCACGCAGGGCACACCTTGACAGTGTGGTCAGCCGTGGCCTCCTCTACACCACAAGAGTGGCAGATTGCATCAGGCTGCCTTATGGCCCTCCGAAACAGGTACTCGTCGAAGCAACTATGCCCGGTAAGTACTTGTGTCAGGCGGGATGTGAGAGGCTTCCGCTTCCGACGCATCCAGCTCTTTAGGACCGGGCACAGAGCGCTAACAGTGCGTACACCGTAGCGAAGATGCGCCAAGTCCTCCTGCCACCTCCGTAGGAGAGCTTCATGTCCTCTACGGCGGACTCGCTGTACTTCTTCCAGCGACGGACTCTCCTCTTCCAAGGTTATTTTCTCCACCAGGAAAAAATAGACTTCGGCCAGTACCTCTGCCACTAACTCCCATGGTGGATCGGTAGCTAAAACAGTAGTCGCACCCCAAGCCACCGTACGATACCCTCGTATTACCCTCACTGCAATGACCCGCTACGCTTTTCGCAGTTAGGCCTTATTTCGCTCGGTGAGAGAATCTATCCATACAGGGGCACCATATGTTACCATACTGCGACATATGCCAGAGTACAGCATCCTGCAGGCGTTGCTTAGAGCTCCAGTATTAGGCAAAAGTCTACTCAGTGATCCTGCTACCCTTATTACCTTAGCTGTTACCTCGCGAAAATGAGAAGCACAGGTCCATCCTCCGGCGAGAATAAGCCCTAAATATCTCGTTTGAGGGCTCAACTTCATCATTGATTCTCCCACATGGAGTTGTGCACCAAGCGAAGGGCCCCTGTTTCCGGGTCCACGGAAGAGAAGGGCTTCGGTTTTATCTAGACGGAACCGAAACGCCAATCTCTGGATGATCCTGACCACTAGGCCCGTCACTCTCTTTGCTAGCCGCGCCGCCTCGTGAAAATTTCTACCCCGGGACAAAATAAGGATATCGTCAGCATAGCAAATAACACTCGTATCGGGGGGAAAACGTCTCCGTAGAATCCAGTCATATCCTATATCCCAGAGTGTTGGGCCCAGTAGGGAGCCCTGAGGAACTTCGGACATGACAATTTTTTTCACCAAGGAGCCTTTGCGGTCCTCAATCAGTACTCTCCTATCCCGTAAATACGTGTTTAACAGTCTTTCAAAACACAAGGGTACCCTAAAATATTTCAGGGCCGCATGTAAAGAGGTATGAGGGAGACTGTTAAAGGCATTGGCTATGTCTCATGATACCTCAACTACTACTTTGCCCTCACTCTCCGCTTCGGTTGTTTCCGAACCTAGCCGAGCGTCCACTGTCGATCTTTGGCCACGAATACCGAACTGTGCATCTGCCAGTTTTGACCAGTTTTAAACATTACCATGACAGCGTATTTCCAATAATGACAAGACAACGGCTGTCTGGTCAACTAGTATAACACTACTACCGGTCTTGGGTCAGATCTAATGGATGTGTGGAACTCGCGGCTAAGCCGAATACCCGCTAAAACCCGCAGGTGCCGTCGTCCGCCTATATAGGACGCCTATAGCCGGAACTTACAGCAATAGGGCACAACATTGTAAATGAGAATAAATCAGTTAACAAGCTACATTTGCTTTGTTTTGAAGTTGATTGAGACAGACTTAGCACCTGGGAAGTATCTGATCCAATATGATCCTGACGTGATGTGATATTTGTGCAAATGTAAATGACAATTATCCGTAGAGTTTGGTCACTACACTGGCCCAGGCACTTTCATGCACATTTATTATTCTACAGTGATCGCCTGTAGATCGAAATTAGATCTAAGTGACACATTATATCATTGTAACGACAGTTATCAATTTGTGTATTCAATGAATTGAAGCATTGCGTGCACGAAGTAGAGTGGGTTTTTTTAATTTAATTAATGTAATCAAAAATAATACATATTTTTTAGCGTTCTGTACTTCTACACATAAACTATATGTGTACCTTATTTCATGCTCTTCCGTTTGCGCAATTTTCGTAAGAAAAAAACCGAAGTTTTCCTTCACGTATTTATATATATTAATATATATTTTCAATTAATAATTATAGAAATGCCTGCCTTATACTGATATTTACTCGCCTATATCCCACGTAGATGACATTTTTCATGCGTAAATTATATTTATCAGGAACTGTGCGTGACCGAGAACAACAAGAAGCTGCTGACTGACCGCTGCCAGTCGGCGTGGGAGAAGATCAACCGGCTGGAAGTGGTGAAGTTCAATCTGCAGCTAGACATCAACAACAAGAAAGAGGCGCTGCAGATAGACAAGGACATGCTGAACCTTAACAGGAACTGCGCCAACATCACCTACAAGACGGACTCGCTGAAGACGCCGGCGAGGTAATGTTATATAGTATAGAAGATCAACCGGCTCGAGGTGGTGAAGTTCAAGCTGCAGCTAGACATCAACGACAAGAAAGAGGCGCTGCAGATAGACAAGGACATGCTGAACCTCGAAAAGAACTGCGCCAACATCACCTACAAGAGAGGGGGGCGAGGTAAAATTATTATAGTTTGGAAGCAAACGAGCAGTCGGAACCATTTACATTCCTCTGACGCCCATAAACATTTCGTATTGTGTCAATAAGAGTATTTATTATACATAACACTTTTGTTGACACAAATTAATGAAAATGAATTCCCTGGCCCCTAAACTAGAGGCTAAAGGCTATATAGATACGTTTCTCTCCTCCTTCCTTGGGTCACCGTCTAATGACACACCGCACGAAACGCAATATCACAGGTGTCACTTTACATCGGTATCGTGTGAGCGAGAGGTACCTCCCTGGTTGTCCCAATTCGGCTACATGCAAGCAGCGTGGCACTACCTCTTACAAAGAATGTGCCAACATATTAATTTAGCACAGTAAACAAGCTAGGAGTTTAGGACACCCGTTGTCCTCGGCCAGATAATAATAGTATAACCTATTAATCGCAATAAGTCCGGTTTGCCTTCTCCCATTAGTCTGGGAAAGAAGGGGGGGGTCTGTCCCCCTATCGACCACAAGCACAGAGGTTCGACGCTCCAGGTGAGTTCACCTCTCATATCGATGAAGCTGCACTGACCTTCAGTCCTTAGCGTAATTTCTACCTAAATAAAAAAAAAATGCTAGGAGTCTCATTTCCTTATCGCACGCCGTAGGCCACAGACAGCTGCGTCTACAAATAAAATATGCAAATAATCAAACATTAGGTACGGTAATGCCAATCGACAGATAGGACAGCCTTACTCGGTTGCAATGCAATATTTTTTATTTCTTTTATTTATTTATTGTATAATAATGTTACAGTATAACACATATATATATATATATATAATTAATTACAGTTCAATAGAAAGAGCCGATTTTTTTAAGGATAGAACGTTGATACAATTTTATAACATAAAAATTAAACTAGGTATATATTATTACTAGCTACGCCCCGCGGTTTCACCCGCGTAAATTTCTATATCGTGGAAAATCATCCCACGGCATCCCATAGGAACATTTTTTCGGGATAAAAACTGTCCTATGTGTTAATCTCAGTTACCCTCTATGTGTGTACCCAATTTGATGAAAATCTGTTCAACCGTTTTGCGTGAAGGAGTAACAAACAAACAAATATACAAACTTTCGCATTTATAATATTAATAAGATAAGATTAAGAGGGCACCTGACGCCAAATAAAAAGCGTATTCGGGATACCGTGCCTCCCGCCAGCCGTCGCCCCTCTGACAATCTACGCTCGTTGACTTATAGACACTTGGCGATAGAAACAAAATTGTAGAGAATTTAATTTTCTACGTTCAATTTTTGATAAAAATTTCTGCAGAATTGCTAGTTTACGAGATACAGCGCGAAAACCCTTTACATACCGTTTGCCAGAATGGCGGCCGAGGGACAAGAGTGGCGACCCCATAAACTTAAACTTAAGCTTCTATTGACCCTTTTATTTTTTTACGTGTATGTAGAGGCCCTACACATAAAAAAAATAAAATTGCGTTTTCTGAGAGCGCAAGGTAAGGCCTAAAAAAATTAACATTTATTGTAATTACAGTACGGGTTTTAACACTATAAAATATTAAAGGCCAATTTTATCGTGTTAAAACCCGTAAAGTAATTAGGTACATTATGTGTAACAAACGCGAAAGTCTCAAACAAATTTAACATTTCAATGGACTAAAATGCGTCGTAGATAATATTATTATACGAGGCGTGCATGACTGTTGTAGTTGACTGCGTCACAGCACTGCCTGTCCCCCTATCTGGTGTCATCTTACGGTCTTTTCGGACCGAAGGTCTGCGGGTCCCGAGGCGAACCTCATACCCGGGCCATTGCTCGCGAGGGGAAACTACCCCTCGGTGATGGGGACACCTCTTTAAGAGGCGTTTGGGAGGTCTGATGGGTGGGAAAAGGGGGCTATAATTGCCCTGATGGCAGCATTAAACTGCTACCGTGTAGCAGAATCGGCTACTGGGTGTGGTGTGTACTATGTGTGGTGTGTTTAGTGCTTGTGAAAGTATGTGATGGAATGACTCTCGTCCTGCAAGCCCGACTCGGCTGCCCATCGGTCGCTGGTATGTTGCGAGCACAGAGTTCTCGTGGGTATGCCCGTCCGTCCGGAGGTCGCGCATGCAGGGGCGCCAAGCCATGCAGGTGAGTGTGTGGTCCGTTTTATGTCGTATAAAACATGGCAGTAGACATGCTGGCCACAAACTCACCTACCGACTCCAACTCCAAATCACGTGCGATAGTGCTATTCCGAACGTATCGGCCCGCCCCTGTGATCACTCAGAGGGCAATGTTTTGTTGCGCTTGCAGACGCTTCTTATGTGTAGGCGAGGCTAACGCGTACCAAGCGAGGGCGGCGCAGATGAGGCGCGAACGGATATACGTCTTGTAGATCCCCATTTTGGTGCGTAATGGTAGCCCGGATTGCAACACCGGCCGCAGCAGCGCACGGCAAGCTCTCGCTAGGTTG
>LUGF01039913.1:11723-23890 GCA_001625245.1 Calycopis cecrops
TGTTTATTTTTGAAAAAATTTGGAGAATTTTCAAGAAAATTGGGTCTGGATGGGCGTCGGTCATTAAAGGGACTGATTCCTGCCATTTTTTTAACAAACGCCAAGATCAAACATCACATTTATAAATAATATAATTGAAAAAGATAAAATTTAAATCTAGATATCATTATCATATCAAGGCCTATATTATGTTTTCCGTTTTTGGGCAAAGGCTTCCTCCATACTCTTCACTTTTGTCTGTACTTCATCACGCTAATCAGGTATACGTCGAGTTCATCTCGCCATCTCCTTTTTGGTCTGCCGCGTCGCCTCTTTGAGTCTGGGGCCCATTTCGTCGCTTTGGTAAGAGGTACATTGTTGCCAGCATTTCAGACGACATACGTGATTAAGTTCACAAACTCTGTAAATATTTTATGTAGATATAGTAGTACCATAAAAATAGTGACATCGGATTTCATCGTTGACGCAAAAGAGTGCAACATAAGCCGATCTAATTCGATGTATAACACCAATTCAATAGTAACCTTATGCCAGTAAAAATGTATGGCTACGCCGTTTTGCTGCCGTCATGGAGGTGATACGAATATTTAGTTTCTGAAATAAATAACGAAACAGTATCGTAAACACTTCCTGTATTTATAATTAGATTATTTAGCCAGTTGTATATGTCTCTGTGCAGATGTCTGTCCCCCAGATAAGGGCACAAAATCCTTGAGTAAGTACCTAAATCGAAGGATTTACCTCAAATAATGATTATTCCATAGGCTAGAACACAGGCCATATTTCTTAGTCTTTTTAAAGGAAATCAATTATTTTAAAGAAGTATATTGTGAAATATAAAGTTTTACTTATATCAAAGAAAAGAGCTACTAAAGTTGTATATATTCATTAATATTTTCTATTATACATTTTACTAAAGTAAAACATTATTTCATAGTTATATATGAGTATTGACCTCAAACTCTTAGTTAGGTTCTGTGTTTAAATGGACACAGAATATGTCTGACAAATTTAAAAGCATGATCGATATCGAATCGAAACTGATCGCCAAAGGAAAGCTTTCTTTGCTTTTTTGTCTTTCAAAAAGACTAAGTTAGTCTTAGTTTTAGTTTAGTTAGAGTTAGTTTTTTAAAATAATAAAATAATAATATTAATTAACAATTGGGGTTTTCATTTAATACAATTCCAAATCAAGTTTTATAATGAAGTATTTTGTATGTAGGTATATGTATATTTATGTACATTGGTATGGCATGGCCAGGGCTCGCACTTTATTATTACATTTGTAAAATATGAGAATGCTTATATCTGTGGTTTTAACAAGATTTTCGTAGTAAAATTAGATAAATAAAGTCGCTAACTCTGATATATTTTAGACAATTTATTATACTACACATTTAGTTATACAATTATTTAATTTGATAAACAGTCATTTATTTTGATATGCTGGTACATTATTAGTGCATAATTGTTGTTTGCTTAAATTTTAAATAGAGGTGCAATTAAAAATTCCCCTTTATTTATTTCGTTTAAATTATCTAAAGCTTATCGCAAATGTACCTCTCTTGTGCATAACATTTTAAACTCAGACATAAACTTGATTTAATTAATTGCCACATATAAAAAGATTATAATTACGATCAATTTTTTTATTTTTTTTGATTATTTGTGTTATTGTGTTGACTTAAAAGCAGTTATAGTTACTCACATGTTTTTATGGAATCTGAGTATATTTTAGATGCAACGACTTTAAATAAAAACGTGGAAATATCTCATTTCACAAAACCATCAAACTTTTTCAAAGTCAAAAAATAAAGATAACTTTTTCGATTATGTTGCAAATCATTATCGTCAACACACCTTTGGAGTTTGGACGCCTGTTATGTTTGTTGACCGTTCGCACACAGATATAACGACTATATTGTACTTTGTTAGCGGTTGAGAGTACACCTGTACCCAGCAAGATAAGTAGGTATCAACGTCGTTGTTTGATAGGTGTCGCTTAATGAATGAAAGTATAAACGAGAACTTGAATACTGTACGGAAATGAATCTGTATAATAATCTTTGTGCGGATGTCCGTGGACGTCGGTAGTCATCGGCCGACTGCTCGTTCACCCCCCTATTCTACAAAAAATACCAATTTTACTGAAATTATAACAATTTCTCCGCTCCCTCGAATCTAGACCTCTAGACCTCTTTTAGTTTCTGATACAGGACACCAGCGTTTCCAGGAAACCTGAAGATTGCTGACATATATTATAATTGTATCTAATAATTGCATTACAACAAATATTCTACTTGTAAACAAATAAATGATCATCAAACTTGTTTCAATCACCCGAGAGGTAACAATACAAAATATAGATGAACTACCTGCGACTTCGTTCGCGTAGCGTAGTAAATAGTACAAAGTTTTATTGTGATTATATTTTATTAGATTTTTTTTTTATTTAATCCTAATTTTTTGTAGAAATAAGTTTTATTGTAAGTTTCATCGTGGTGATATTTTATTTGTTTTTTCCTAAGAAAAATATTTTTTTTACTTAATCCTAATTGTTTGTAGAAATAAAGATTAAAAGATCTCGCTAGAGTTTATTTCGATAATTAAAGTCTAGAAACTAAAAATAAACGTTGTTGATTAATATAGGATGTTGCATATTGCATAAAAAGCGTAGTTTTATGGTTAAATCACACATATGTATTTTAGAAAAATTGAGCTGCGAGACTTGGTTTTTTCACAGGTTGTTTTTGTTGGAATTTAACCTTTTAGGGGAACATGAGAATGGAAACGTTTCATGGACCCTTGACCCAGTAGATTGATGATAAGAGTGTTTAATAAAAAAAAAAATAATTGATGTTACTAAATGACATCAATTATTTTTTTTATATAAGATGTATCATATTTGATATTATTATGTTTACTGCGCTATTTATTAAAATTGTGTAAAAACACAATGTGAAATTATTTTATATGTGAATCATACAATAAAACTAAATTTCTTTAAAAATAAACCTAAAAAAATACCGCCTATAATCATTAAATGATGCCAACTACACCATAATGATCTTATGAGAAGCATACGAGTTTGGAATAATTCATAGCAGCAATAAAGATGGTTCAATCCATTGTAATGAATTAATATTTTTATAAACATTAGATTTAGATTAGAGCTTACTCGTCTCTTAAGACCGAAAATGTATGTGTGACATATAGTACGCGATAATACTATATTTCAGAAAAATAGTTCAGTGTTTATGTTTTCCGTCATATTCTTTTAATGTTGTTTTTATCGTGATATTTTTTTAATCTCGTTTTTTTATTGGGGTATTTTTTTATCTTGTTTTTTTTTTTAAATTGTGGTTTTCCTTTATTATTGTTTTTTTATTGTAGTAACGTTCGGTGCGTGATGTTAAAATCGTTCACCTGAAGGCAATAAGTTTTGGTTTAGATATTAACAGTTGATATCGGACCGCGGACTGCATCGGTATGGTCCCATAAATATACTAGATTATCTGACCATAGTATATACCTTTAGACAAGAATTATTACTCTAAAATTTGGGATTATTTAACCAAATTATTTATTAATTTTCAAATGTAAGCGCTCCTACATATCCTATTAATATTATAAATGAGAAAGTTTGTGTTTGTTTGTTTGTTTGCTTGTTACACCTTCACGCCAAAACTGCTGAACCGATTTACATGAAATTTGGCACACACATAGAGCGTAACTTGGATACTTGGAACATAGGATAGTTTTTATCCCGAAAAAATGTTTCAATGGGATGCCATGGAATGATTTTCTGTTTTCCACGGGATCCTTATAATGTCATTACTATGATGAGTGAGCCGATGTGTAAATTACCCATATCTCTGATAGCCTGGCAAACGGCCAGCCGCTTTGGATATATCATTGAATAGTGTATTCTCACTGTGTCTAACAAGATATATCTTGTGTGATATCCTTAAGGCTTTTGCGAGTGTGACGCAATCATAAATACGTTATTTTGAGGGCTAAATGCTTTGGGAGAACCTTGTTTGAGTTTTAGGTTGCTATGGGATTTTGTGTTTCTATTTTAATTTGTTGAATGGCCAAAGCTCAAACTAAGTATACAGTTTTATTAAATTTACCAAGGATTGAGATTTGAAATAGCAAAACAGTTTGTTTTATCAACTACATATCGAGTGCCAGACAGAGACGAGCTCATAAAATCATCAGCATGTCTTCAACCAATGCTAAACATAGACCTCTCCAATTGGCCTAAGATTGGTCTCATCTCAAGTCAGCCACGTTATGTTTGTCCTCACTTTACATATTTGTAAGGCACACAATATTCTTTCGCCTTATCACCCGCACTACGCTTGCGATTGGTACATTCAGGATTGACATTCTACAAACCGTAGAGAACGATGAACGAACGAACGAACGAACGACGACGAAGTAGCGTTCAATTTTGGTGTTATACAAGTGACTGGTACTTCCCTGGTCACCTACACCCCCAGATATTTATGCATAAAGCAGATTAGTACAATTTGCATTTTTATTTCGGAAGCTACTATCGGTTTCAAACAACAAAACTTTGCATTCTCGTTTTAAAACAGAACAATCTTTGATCGGCTGCATTCCTATTTCCATACCTGTTAGGAACAGAACTGTAGCATTCGTTCAGGAAGCGGGTCTGGCACAACCGAGCGCTCTTTTTCGAAATTGAAACGCATTAAGAACGAGCCTTTGCTCGTTCTGAATGCTTCATGGGTCAAGAACGGTTAGATATGCTAAGTCTGATGTCCATCGAATCTGAAATTCTTCGACAAATCAATTTTGAAGACGTCATCAACGATTTTAGCGAAATGAAATGCAGAAAAAAATTCTATAAAGAAACTTCGCTTTTAACTTCCAATTTAATAATTTATGTTTTTATAAATGATCTCAAAATATTAGATTTGTTTAACTTTAAGACTGTTAAACTGCTGAGTTAATTTTATTAATACCCTATTGTTAATTATTTGTAGAATCTTAAAATACTTATATGATTGTATAGAAACAATGATTTCATTTGTTTTATTGTGTTTAGAACGTTGATATGACATAAGAAGTGTTTGAAATTGTGAAATTGCGAAAATAACTGTCAATTTTACAATATTTTTGAAAAAGGGAGGGGCCCCAAAATCAAAATAGCCTAGGGCCCCCTATGGGCTTAATCCGGCACTGCACAGGAAAGCAAACTGTTCACCTGTTCAGTTGGGAAACATCGCTCTTTCCCAAACTGACTCAGTCGGGTACCATGGGATATTCTGGGACAGAAGCCTGGCACGTCAAAAAACACATTAAAACAAAGCGTGATGAATAAACATACGATTTCAGACCTGGCTGTAGTGGCACGAAACTTAACCTTGTTTGTATGGATGTACGGCACCAGACTCTGGTGCAACTAGCGCTTGCAACTCCAACATGTCCATCATTCAGATATATACTGTAAAATGGCTTACTGCGCATTTTGTCAAATGCTCCATGGTTTCCTACTGACACCGAAATCCATGAAGCTCTGGATATTAAAATCTACAGTAACAGATGTGATCCAACTGTATTCCGAAATCTTAGTTTTATCATATGTACGTAGGTAATTTTTTTTCCTTTCCATTCCATCTTCCATTGAAGAGCGATACATGAGCGATGATGTGCATGATGTTGCGTGTTCACCACTGAACATTGACTCTCTTGTAGATATTATAAAAAATCTGCATGATTTCTATAAAAATATATTCTATATTCTCAACATGAGATCAGATGTACCGGTAATAAATTGTTGCATATTTCTACAGACGGGAATGAGCATGATACCTTATGCCTACTTAAATATTATAATAGCTATCGAAAGGGCGCGGCAGGGCAGATATTCGTCACTGAATTAGTAAAAGCTAGCGAAGGCATCTTTTTATCGGAATTAAATTTGTTTATGCAATAGTCGGCGAAACGTTAAATTATTCGTAGGATACTTTATTTGTATGTATGCCACTTACCTACTTATGCCGTCTATTTTAAGTCTGAAATATGGCTAGATTTAAGGTATTAGGGCTTAAAGGATGGAACAGAATTAGCACGAATCACATACTTAACTATTATTCAGATAAAAATGTAAAAAAGGATAGTCTTGTTTTGATGTTATTAAATTCTCTTGTGCCTTCAAGGTCACCGAAGAGATCTACCATGGCCCTATAAAAAACTTCAGTGGCCGAAGAGATACCAAATGGGAGTCTCAGAAACTTATATCTGCCAAAGGGTGTTGAAAATGTACATAAATCTGAACTACTGTTTGTTAATTTAATATTATAGAAGCCTGAAAATGCATCTAAGTGTGAGAAATATTTTGCTTTGCTCAATTTTGCCCTGATTTCATCCATATTACTAATAGGATATCTCTCCCTGAGAATGAATTTATTCAGATTCCTAGGATCAAGACAGACCCTTAAGCCACCTGATTTCTTAGTAGTTACAACTAAATTACTACATTTGAATTTGGAATCTGTCATTTTTATATACTGTTCATTATGTTTTCTCATTTTGGCGCCAATACATTGTATAATATTTTGCAATATTAAAATGGCGTGGGGTGACAAAGAGAACAGAATCGCTATGATTGCATTACACTAAATAGAAATGAAGCCAAACTTCTTGTCAGCCTTGTTGTCTTGTTGGCACACTTACTTGAAAAACTTAAAATAATATTTAATTTAGTAACTATTATTGATTTAAATTATTGAAGCACTATCCTGATTTAAGATTAAAATATTATATTTGTAGAAGAGAAGTGCTAACATAGCATCTTTCATCAAAATCGTTTTAAGGTATTGTTAAACAAAGTTAATATAACTATTAACTAGGTATATTCATGATACTGATGTTTTTCTTTATTTCAGATAGCCGTTAGTTTCGGATGCGTTGCCCTCCTTCCTTCTCCGACCTCTGGCTGCTTACATACCGCACGAAACCGCACAGCTGTCACTTTACGCCGGTTTCGTGTAACCGACAAATACCTCCATGGTCGTGATACCATAGAAAAACACAAGATGACGTCTTCATCCTACTTGTTGTTATCTTGCAATATAGCTCGTTAATAATAATTAATAATAACATCACCATAAATCTATCATAGAATTGAAATTAACGAAATCAGATAATCACAAATTGGAACGAACATATATTGTAAACAAATTTGATTCACTATTGACATAAAGAAATAATTTATTTAATATTATGAACTTTTACCACTAATTGTAACCATTTTTAGAAAAGTAACGAGCTATTTAGAATTACCTAAGTAATGATCAATTCTCCAAGTCCGTGTATACTTCCACAACCGGGCTTAACGGAATGAAGATTAGATTGTATTACAGTAGGCTATTAAGTTTTAACAACTTTTAAACCCATGGCAGTACCGCTAAAGGCGCCATCAGCCGCGGTTACAGCTTCTAGCAATTTGGGATAACTACCTAAATGAGTGCTCTCGAAAATATCAACTTATGAAATTATTGTAAAAGCGCACCCTAGCTTTAAATAACCGTTCACATTTTCTCCAGTTAAAATGTTGCTAAATGAATATAATAAAATGTGTACTTGATCTTCTTATATATAAAATTCTCGTGTCACTATGTTGGTTGCCATACTCTTCCGCGTCGGCGCGGACCGCTGAATAGGAGCGTAGCTCGTAGCTCTCAGCTACAGCAGTCGTAGCGCTGTCGTCACGCACTTACGTAGCGCTATAGCCGCGTCCAATCGCTCCGCGTAGTTTGGATTATCGCGATCAGTTATCAATTTTTTTTCTACTAACTATTCTCTCAAGGATCTTATCAAGTGGTTATTATTTTTTGTTAATTATATATTTCAGTACTTTTATGATATTTTGAGCTTCGAAACTGACGCTAAAAGGGAAATTAACAAACCTCTAATAAGTAATCATGATAGAATGCGTACATACTAAATTAATTGAAATATTTTTTCAACTAACTATTTAGACAAGAAAATGTCCACATTGCCATCATAATTAACGATACTAATAGAGACGTTTTAAGTATAATAAGTAGTTTTATCTTATGTTATGGAATTTGCTAAGTTATTGGAGAAAACAAAAGAAATGCGATTGCACGATCAACACAATACCCTCATAATATAGGGCGATTAAAACTGACAGCTCATCACGTAGGTGGATACGGAACCACGCGTCTTTTACGTAAACATTGGGACGGTATTCTAAGTACGGGAGTTTTATGTGTTATTGATTTATTGTATCATTGAACTATATTTATTACTATTTACTAACTACGTGTGTGAAATTTTATTGAATTAAGGAACATTGTAAACCAGGCTTTTGTATACTATAAAGAAAGAAAGACATAAAAAAAGAAACACGACTCGTGAGGGACTTGAACCCCGACCACCTCGTTAAATTGTGTGTAATCAGGCCTAAGAGCAGATAAATAAATAATGTCAACGTCGCATCGTGACGCAGACAGCAACTAGAGCAGGTCATTGATGTTTTAGTATTTTCTCGCATGGCTGCGATCTTTATTTACAGTTTAGGTTTTATAAAATTTCAATATCCAATTCCGGTACACTTCTCTAACTAACGATCCGTTGGCAACGATACCAAATTACTGGGATTTTATTGAGTGCAAACCGACATAGTCAGGTAGCGGATAACGGAACTGAAATGGAAATTCCGTGACAGCTGTTTCTATGCAAATGCAGTGGACAATTTAAATTTGGCTCTCGATTAAGTCTTACTGTTTCACGTGTGAATTTGATATTGCAATTTCGTAGTCAGATTTTCCTTTTTAGTTAGATATACATTATACATATCACGCACATTACTATTAGTAAAATAATTTCAACGTTCACTTATTAAGTAGGTTTCTAGTAATCTAAGTCGTAATTCAGTTTAATGTACGATGTGGTTCTAGTGAAACTGGCTAATTGGAAGCTATTTTTAATGCAGCTTATCTTTATTAGAATAATATATATAATATTTATAGAGAGGCCTATAACCTACAGTGGACTGCAATAGGCCGATGATGATGATGATGATATTTTAGATTATAGAGGAAGAACCATTATTGTATTCCATTATGTAAAGGTGTGTGAACTGGACAAAGTCATTAGAAAGACATAAGTGATGATGACTCATGATTCCCGCCACACTGCATGCTTGCATGCAGTCGAATTGGGCCGGCACGACCGGGGAGGAACCTCTCGCTTACACGAGACTGGCGTAAAGTAACAGCTGTGTGCTGTTGCGTTTCGTGCGGTGTGTAAGTAGCCGGTGGCCCATGGAGTTGGGAGGAGAAAGGAGGGCAGCGCATCTGTATAGCCTCTATGCGGATGTTTGTGGGCGTCTGTAGTCATGAAAATGGCTCCAGCTGCTCGTTTGCCCTTCTATATTATAAAAAAAAAATGTAACGCATCATAAAGTGCTATACTAATAACCAAGTATTAATTTGTGCTTTCTAATTTTTCACAGTGAATAACATTGTTTTTCTTCAGTTGTAGGTATAATATTAAAAATATATTGTGCGCGTATACAAGTATTATGCGCCGAGTAGCTATAAATTTTGAAACTTAGTGGTCGCGAGCCTTGTGACAGCTACCGACGCCTATAGACATCCACATAAACATGCAGAGATGTTAGACTAGAGGTGTGTCTAAGAGTGAGCAGCGATCGTCCTGAGCAGTTGTAGAAAATCGCCGTGAATAGTAGCAGTGATTTAATTACTCTTTAAATCACTCTTTACTTTAGCGCCGCGTCTAGCGGTGATCACCATATTTCAAGAACATCAATAAAATCTCATCAACAGAATAAAAAATACCATCAATCGTTGTATGTTACTTTTAAAAAGGTAGTAAAAAACCAAAGTAGCTATTTAATATTTTATTGTATCAGAAATATTGTGACACAAGTCAACTATTTGTACTAAAACAATAAACCCGCAGTGCTCAGCACTTCTACATTTACATTACCTATACCTTCCTTCGTAGTGCGGACGGAATTGGTTTAAAATAGTGCACAGCGTCATTAAAAACATCGAACTTTGAAGGTATCTATATAATTTTAGGTTTTTACTAGTTTTTTTTTTTTTACAACTAAGCCGTTTATTCATTATCGCCTTCAAAGTTTATATTCAAGTTTAGAAAGGGTTCAATGTATGTACGTATAAGTCTCTTCTAGGGTTCGGATTCGTTGGCGAAAGTTTATCTAAATAAGTATGTTGATTGTAGCAAAAGAAGTGTACTGCTAATAGGAAATATGCGTATGATTCAAATAATGATAATTTTTTTTATATGTAAAGTCTTTTCCTGTAGATGTGCGTACATGTCCATGGAGGTGGGAGGAGAAAGGGGGGCAGCGCATCTGTATAGTCTCTATGCAGATGTCCATGGGCATCGGTAGTCATAAAAATGGCTACAACTGCTCGTTTGCCCCCCTATACCATAAAAAAAAAAAATTTTTTTGTATAATTTTGTTTTCAATCAGAAAATAATTATTGAAAAGTGCCATATTATTGGCGTAGCAGCGCGTAAACGGAGTAGGGCACATACCGCCTGTCTTTTCCTCCACAGAACACTAATACACTTCTAAAGACAAATCCAGCTATTTATAAGCCGCTGCCAAGCTCTGGGCTCCATCGGCTTTGACACATATGCCACTTAAAGGATCGTAATCATAATGATGTTCTCATTTGTTTATATTGAACTAAAAATTTTCCTGTTATATTATACTAGCTTTTGATCGCGGCTTGGTGCACGTAGTTAGAGTTAGTTTTTATAAGTGTATATTTTGTTACAGTATTTTTAGGCAAACGATCAGACTTTTGATTACTACTGCACGAGTTGTCACTGTTCATAACCCAGGAACCTTAAGGCCAGTAAAATTTAAAAAAAAAAAAAAACTTTTTTAAATAAAAATAAATAATGTTAATGACATATTTGCATTTTAAATTTTAATTAAATTTCTAAACAAGATGCTCCTTTACTCTCATAGGCTTACAAATTGTGGTAGAAAGGCTTAAAGGCAAAGATTTTGTTCCAAAATTCATTAATGTTCTCTAAACAAACCCTTTCTTAATGAAATTGAAACTGGTACTTGAAACATCCATTTAGTATCCATCCATCCATAACTAAATTAATCGAAACAATGAACAAAAACTGCCAAACAAACTCTTAAGTTGCCAAACTGTAACTAATGGCAGAATTCAACCTTGGATGCCAATTTATAACACCCAAGATCAAATTCGTTTTCTTATCTTGTTACACTAAGTTTTCTGATTGCTTTATTGTTCCCCACAAGAAAAAGTCTAACGGAATCAGGTCGGGTGATCGCGCAGGCCAATTTATTGGTCCACCGCGGCCAATCCAGCGTTCTCCGTACTCCGCGTTCAAATAGTCCCTTACAGGGCGGCAAAAGTGTGATGGTGCACCGTCATGTTGAAACCACATGCGACGAATAAGAACGAGAGGCAACTCGTCTAATTCTTCAGTCAGTTCGTGTTGCAGGAACTGGAGATAATTGCTGCCTCCCATTATTTATTCGAGGAAACAAGGTCCGATAATCTTGTTACCGACAATACCGGCCCAAACATTAATCCGCCAGCGGTGCTGAAAAGAACTGGGTCGTATAGCATGCGGGTTCACAGTCGACCATACATGTTCATTGTGGGCATTAAAAACACCCGTCCTTACAAATGAACATTCGTCAGTGAACAGTACACGGCTCAAGAAGTCGCTGTCTTCTCGGACCCTGTCTGAAAGCCACCTGCTGTACTCCATTCGATGCTCGTAGTCGGATGCAGAAGGGATTGCACTCGACGATAATGGAGAATATTGATAAAAACAAACCTTTTGAGGTAAGCCAAGGGAACCAAGTGCCGTAAGTCACAATCTTAACATACATGTGTTGCTTTCTGCACATTCATAAAAAACTGGTAATGGTTTATTTTTCTTTCATTTAATAAATAAACAATGACAATACTACTATAACAAAACTACTCAAGTGCTTATACTGCTAATAAAAATATACCTGGCATCCACAGCGGCGACCCAGTCCTTGATCTGCACAGCATGCGGATGTCCCTTCTCCACCAGCCCGTCCGCCAGCTGTGCCAGCAGGCGCACGC
>LUGF01039913.1:33283-45374 GCA_001625245.1 Calycopis cecrops
AAAAAAAAAAAAAAATAATAATATGGCATCTGGTCAATACTAGAACGACCATGGATGACTTGTGACAGCTCTTAGCTCGTCAACGTGAGGAGAGCTACAGATATCTATATATATATATAAAACTCAAAGGTGACTAACTGACAGACATAGTGACATGACATGACATGAGAGATCCATCAACGCACAGCCCAAACCACTGGATGCATCGGGCTGAAATTTGGCATACAGGTAGATGTTATAACGTATGCATCCGCTAAAAAAGGATTTTTAGAGAATTAAACCCATACCATAGGGGGGTGAAACAGGGTGTTGAAGTTTATATGGATTTCATAGAAATTAAACGCGGATGAATCTGCGGAGCACATTAGTCCTATATATGTTATCTTAGGCATACTCTGCAACTCCGGAGTGTGATCTCCTTCTAATGTTATAATGTGAATACTCAATAGGTTTTACTGGTCCGACTGTTGTCCACCATGAAACGGTTAAATTTATATTATTTAAGTTAATGTTTGTTATGTACGTTATAATTATTTTTTTTAATGTTTATATTTATGATAATTTTGGTCCATCCGGCATCTTCTCAAAATCTGCAAGTTCCTAAAATATTTAATTAATAAAATAAATAGGTAATAATAATAATATTGTCTTCCTAACCAACTTTTGAGAAAGCGCGGTGGTCTTTATAGACGAGTCATCTGCGCTGGACATACTGCATAAGTGTGCATGCACAAGTAAGTGTACATGCACAAGTGCTCTCTCTATTTCCTCATTCTTATGTTCCGATGAGAAAGCAGTCCGACACAACCGGAGAGAAATCGGGCGCAGGACAACGGCTCTCTGACGAAAGGGGGTGTAACACCGCCAACTTCCTGCCTCCGGACAGTTATTAGAAATTGAAAAATCCCAATAATACTTTACGATCCGACCCGAACAGTAAATAGTGCTACCAATATAAGTTACTCTATGAGTGCTACTTACATATCCACTACCCTTACATTTTTGCCTTGCTTCCTCCATATTCATTACCCTCTGCATACAAACACGCCGGATGCGAAAAATCCACGGACATTATATCCTAGTAATGTAATTTAAAAAATTATAGAAACAATATAGACAAAATTAGTTACTTGTATCATTTCTGCAACAGCTATCATATCATCTTTCGTCGCAGGACGAATATTTAAATCTTTTTCGGATTCCATATTTACTGTGTATTTCAAGACGTAGGCTAACTTATAAATTTATAACTGCAAAGGATTAGAATCTGTCAAATTTTGATTTCCTTGCTATATACAGAAGAACTGGCTTGGGAATGAGTGAGGCTCTATGAATCAAAGATAAAATGCTGACTGAGCTATTGCTAAGGGCATTAGTAGGCATTAACCCTTACATAAGCGGGGTATAACAGTACGCAGGGATTACTGGTTAAAACACGAAGACACCCCGTATCTGACAGCAATAAGGCGCCTCTTTTTTGAAAAACTAAATTATTTTATTAATTTCAGTGTGTAGTCACAATATCTAGTTTTTAACTCAGACGGACTGTTTTGTTGTCCCTATTTAGTGATTGCTTAATGAGCCTAAGTTACTGTGTAAGCGACACAGTAACTATATAGAATCTAGATCTAGACTCTAGATAGTTACTGTGCTGACGCAAAAACAGTCCGGTGTCAGGAGAGCACGTTAAGCCGTCGGTCCTGCTCTTGATTTCTCTTCAGTTGTTTCATATTGCCGTCGTGAATAGAGAGCACTTGTATCAACGCACACACTTGTTATTATTATTATTATTATTTATTTATTATTATCACAATAACTTTCTTTGACAAGTCAAAGCAATAATATGGAATTTCAAAAATATAAATTATGACATGATACTAAAGTGTATACATATTATTGCTCGTGACTGTACTTATAGCATTTTATTGTTTACTAAAACAGGAGTGTAACACATAAATAAACCGCTATAAAATTCGTTAAAGATGTTTTATTGTAATACAAATAATACATAGATATACATCCATGACCTGGACGGGATTCGAACCCGCGACTTCTGCGCAACATACTCCATTCACCCGCATGTTACCACTGCGGCAGCTGGTCTAATGTCATAACCACCTACCGTGATGAGCGCTCGTGTCACCGTGACACAGATAAAGTACCAGCGTGAACAAAGCGGTGTCACGCCAGAATCGAGATCAAGGGAATCTGAATTTGTCGCCTGCTCTGCATTCAGATCTCATTGTTATGTATGGAAATTGTTACGTGAATATGGAATGTGTGTGAAGCCCGCATCTGAGTATGATGAAGTTTAGATTATATTATTTGATGCATTATAGAGACGCGCCTCGAGATTTCACGTTAGTTTAAGGGAGAAAATGAGCAGTAGGAGTAATTTTCATGATTACCGACGCCCATAGACATCCGCATAGTTTATACATAGATGCGTTGCCCCCATTCATCCCCCTCTCCATGGGCCACCGGCTACTTACACACCGCACGAAACGCGACAGCAAGCTGAATTTACCTCCCCGGTCGTGCCGGTCTAATTTGGTTGCATGCATGCAGCTTGGCACCACCTCTTATTAAACTTTCTTCTCTACGCATTGTTGAAAGCAAAATGTATCACTCTATATTTACAGACTGGATAATTTCTTTTCAAAATCTTATATTGTGCTCGGTTAATCTCAGTTAGTACAACTACAAAATCAAGGAGCACACCTAAAAACATGCATTTATAGACACTCCACACTTGTGTATATAATATTCATCATCAAACCTGTGGTGGTAGAGCGAAAGAATTGTTTTTTTTAAGAATGTGGGTATATACTTGAAAAGAAGACGAGCAAACGAAGCCATTCGGTACCTAGATACGAACGCTCTTTAACATGCATATAATAATGGAATGAATGGAAAATAATTGTATATGACTCGCTTTCCTTCACCCCATCTGCACAATGGTCCACCAGTTACAAGCCGAAACGCAACAGCACAGCCATCACTTTTAAGGCGCTATTTGTGAACGAGAAGTACCTTCACGGTCGTGCCGGCCCGATTCGAATGTAATGCAGCAATGATATTACCTCTTACTAAAACAAGTCACTAAATAACTAGGAATATAGCTAGCTAAAGCCACTGTAAATCACACTTCCACAAACGTTCTTGATTCATTCATTCATTCGCTTATATAAACGAATGGACCTCTGGCCTGGCCTCTGAATAATGAACATGCTCTAGGTAGCGCCTTGTTGGTTTTACGTTTTAAATATGGCTGTTTCTGCTGATGCTGCCCTAGTATAATTACAGATTTTGAGGTCATGATAACGATTTACGTGGCGGAAATATTAACGTTAGTTTACTCTGGAAAATTTAGATTATTAAACGCATTTTAATTATTTTCGTACCAATTTCCAAATATTTCCTCTACACACATAGCCTACTGCGCTACCTGTTTTACTTCGCACGAGGATATCTGCAGCCACGAGCTCATGAAAGGTACATAACGGCATCAGTGCAATGTGAATGTGGCGCTTTAATGCAATCAATGAGACATCTCCTCCAGTGCTCGCTGTAACCAAACACCTGCACCATGATCTACAGTATGTTACTTATAACATACGGTACTAGCGGACGCCCGCGACTTCGTTTACGTGAATAAGTTTTTTAAAGTCGGTTAAAAATAGTATATAGCCTTCCTCGCTAAATGGATTAACTAAAATTTAGAATTTCTTATATTTTAAATATTGTTTTATGTTAATTGACTAAAGATAAAATAACACAAATTATATTCAAAATTGTACATCCATTTTATTAACGACTAACATAAATAACATTTTTTTAATGAAAAATCATTTGGATTAAGCAAGAAAATAAGTAGAAAACTTTTAAACTTTGAAGTTTAAATAGAATTCAATAATATTTTAGCTTTAAAGAAGTACTCTGCATTTATTTTTACATAATAGTAACTGATAGATCCGTATTATGCACTCTCAATTAGACGTAGAGCCTAGAATATATGCTAAACAATTTCCAAAGTTTGGAAAACCCAGTGTAGTTTTTGACTGCCAGTAAAAATTCTGACACTTAAATATGTCAATTGTCACAACAATAGGTGAAAAATCGTAAAAATTGAAAATATGGGGAACGATAGAATTACAATTAATACAACTTACAAATATTAGTTGATAACTAAATTTTCTGTTAATAGTTTGAAAGTAAATTACTAACTTCGTATATTATCTCGAAAAAAGTATATCTTGGTATACATTTTACTGGCGAGACCGCGGGGAAGCTAGTATGTAATACACAATACAATACAATACCTACCGAATGTAGATGTGATTTTTTTATATAAGTATGTCTAAGTAGGTGTCGAAAGGCATTTTGTTAAAAAATCGTAACTGGTACAAATTTATAATTCTTGTGCTAAGACAATATAATTAAAGTAATTTATAACCTTTTGATCAAAATCAAACCTTTCTAGTGTACAAGTACTTGAGCCTGCAACGTGACAAGAAGTGGTGTGATCAAATATTCTAAAACAATATTTGCAAATATTTCGAGAGCGATAAAATTGTTGAATATATTTCTTTATTTAACATTTCTGACGATACTACATACTCGTACTTATATATTTCTGACTAAAAATGTATATAACATTATCGATATAGAACGTCAACAAACTTCATCACTTAAATACTATTTTCGCATCCTTCGGCAGCCGCCTGCCCTTTGAAGCCTGTGCCCTAATTGATTCAATTACTCTCGTGATATCATGAACTCATGCCGTCGAGACGCTCGTTAAAAACTGTGCCGTGTTGATCATCATCAACCCGCCACTCTCTCTTTGTGAGCAAAATAGTTACTTAAGTAGTGCCGTGCTGTGTTACAACAGGACACTACCGGGAAAGTACTTCTCGCTCACTTGATACCGCTGAAATGGAATGGAACGTTTGGGGGCAAACGAGCAATCAGATCGCCGAGTGGTACATAATTTTCAATGCCCGTAGACAGCTGCAAACACCAGGGGTTATGCCGTATGCGATTGCGCTGCCGGCGCTTTAGTCCAGTCATTTGGTAGTTTTACTTGGAAAATTTTACCGGGAGTTTTGAAAGTTGGTTCTTTTATGGATTTCGGTATGCTCTTTTCGAATTTTAACCACCTCGTATCTCCGCGCCGCCATCATGAAAAAATGGCGCCTAATAACAGTTTTTTGAGAAATTGTTTGGATGTTTGGAATGTTGCCAGTTTTATAGTTTGTTATACAGTCGGCACGTCAGCTCTTTGTTGTATGTTTATTCATAACACATAGTGTAGTAATAATCGTTACTACCAGGCCTTTTTTTGTCGCACTCTTGGCAGCTCGCTTATTGTACACAATTTTTAATATAACAACGGCCCTTTTTACTTCCTATTGTTCGTGACTTTCTCTTTGGTGGTTGAGAGGGAATGGGCAAAATATACAAAATGTATATGGTCACTGCTGATTAGTAAGAGAGATTCTATGGTATATATCTATACTCCAATTACTGGAATTTCAAATGGTATGTTCTATACATAATAAAGTAATACTCAGAACTATAAAGTACATACAGACAAATATTCATTTTTACATATAACGGAGTAGTAAGGTAGGACAGTAAAAAATATTTGCTCCAGGCTCCCGGGCTCGAATTTAAATAATAACTATCAGAAAATTTGATTAAAATAGATGCAGGCATTATCGTGTTAACACACAACACTCATATTATACGCATGTATATCGATATACGATATAATAACAGACAGAAGGGTCAACAAATTGAATGATAGATCAAACGCAACTCGACAGCTGCCTTTGGCAATTATGTACAAAGCAAAACGGTAACGTGGGGATACATTAACTGATTTAACTTTAAAGGCCCCAAACACGGCACGTTCTCCGTACGATCCGACATATAGTGTAGCAGATGTCAGCGTAGTCAATAACGGAGAGAAACAGTGACTCTGCGATTAAAATTTTTGTAGGGATAGGAAGCATGTATTGTAATCTACGTACCGAGTGCCAAGTAGCATACACTTTTCTGCTAACCTCTTTGAGCTGGTGCGACCATGTTAGATTTTCGTCAATGTGTATTCCAAGATTTTTTACTGGCGGACGCACAGTTAGTTGCCGGTCGGCGATCAAGTCGACCACGCGCACGGTCCCCAGCCTCTGTGGCAATTGTGGTCATTTTCACGGTCGCGTTGTTTTGCCGCGTACACCGGTAAACAAACAAAGAGGTTGAGTCATCGGCGAACATCGTGGTGTGTAAACAAAGCCAACGTGAAAAAGCACCCTAATTTTCAATCGAAAATTCACGCGTCAAAATATTAGCTTTTTTGGCAAAGTTGGTGGGCTTTTTATTCGTTGGAATCTCTACTTTCTGATAGTGTAATAAAAAATATACGTCACAATGGAAATTATTTTCAAAAAATTTAAAAAACGAAAAAAACCCGAACCCTTTAGGTATTCTGTATACACAAAGAGCTACAAAAACCCTGAGGCTACGACAAAACAACCTAACAAGTACCCAAGTGTCGCGTATAAAATTAAGTTATGTACTAGAAACTGTATACATAATAAAATTAAAGGGTGTCTACATGTCTGGTAAGGGTTTGATATAAAGTGTCTAACAATGCCTTTACAAGATGAGAAATGTCTGGCAAACTCATGAAATTGTCTATGTAATTAATTATTATTCATATGAATATTAATATGAAATTTAATAAAACCGTTGTAAATTTAATTTCTATAAGTGCAATGTAGATATTAGCATTTCAGCAAAATTGCAAGGAATGTTTTATATAAAATAAGTCAGATCAGAATAGAAAATCAATGGGAATTGTGTATAGGTAGTATTAGTAGAAGGTATATAATATATTTTAGTGTTATTTGTCGGAGTTTATTGTTATCAGTCACGACCCTTGCACCCAGCTGTTTAAGCAACCACCTAAACCTTTGTCACGGTTCATGATGTACCTTTTTTTGAACTCGACGCCACAAATTTGTCCGAAGTGGCCGGTAGTTGGATGCACTCCTTTTAAGTAAACAAATACCTGTGACAGGAAAGGTTTTATAGGTACAAACATGATCTTATTGCCCTTAGCTTAACGTGGGACCGGGGCTGTAGGCCCCCTGTGCCCCCAGCTGGATCAAGCCCTGATTGCACTGTTACGTCGAAGAATTACATCTACCGGTTTGGTTAGGATTAGAGTTAGAAAACAGAGCCAATAAAAAAATCAAGCAGTTTTATGCTCATTGTGATCACGCCACCCATGTTCTATATCTGCGCAGATACTTACCGCATCTGTGTAGTCTGTGACGCCCTTAAGTCGTACGTAGATCATCTGCTACGACGTCGTAGCATTGCTACTAGTAGTTGAGTCTAATTCATTTGGTAAGATTGACCCAATAACAAAATTTACGGTCATAAACAAATAGACGCAAACATTAAATCAGTAGCTTAATTAAGACTAGGCTATTTTATAGCTAAATTTAATTAAATTTTACACTGTACAGATACTAATTTTAAGCAAGAAATCTTTAAGGAATCTAATAAGGATCTTTAATGTGCAAGCGTTTTATAATCAAACGTTAATATTATATTACAATTAGATTTATACTTTTATAATTTAAGAAGGTACAAGATTGGAAGCATAACTTATGCTCCTACTTATATAATTAATTAAAAATATATTTTATGTGGTTTAATTTCATTGTGATCCTATTTGAAAAAATAGTATATCAGACAATCGTTCCTATTCCTTTCGGAAGTTCAGCGTTTCTTTGTACAAAATAGACTTTATTTAGAGGTTTTAAGTGGTTCTTGGACATAAAAGACACTCATTAGTGAAACACATGTGATTTATATTAATATTCTCGTGAGTTAAGACTTTGTAAAGGTTCAATAAACTAAAATCGCGGCCAATGTCAAAACAATTTGTTCAAATGGTAATGGATATAGCATAAAAAAAGAATGTTACCTTAGCGAATATGCTACTACACCTAATGTTTTTTTTTATTTTACAGAAAAATGAAAGGTTATAAATAAAACATTTTTTCAATAAATAAAAATTTACTAAATCTAATTATTTACAATAAAACTAAATCCATTAGTTATTTTCTTTGATGGGTTCATAGCCCTCTTTTACCATTTTTTCTTTAAACACATTATAGTCACGCTTTCTATCGAAATGTGTGACCCATTTGGACGGACAGGAGTTTTCAAAAACTTTTCTAAGTGCAGCGCACACTTTTGGTGTTTAACCCAATCGGTTGAGCCGTTTAGAAGTTGACATTCCGACAGCAGCGCCACGTACCGGATCCAAAATAAAATATAGTCTATATTACTCGTGGATAATGTAGCTTTCGAATGGTGAAAGAATTTTTAAAATCGGTCCAGTAGTTTTTGAGCCTATTCAATACAACCAAACAAACAAACAAAGTTTTCCTCTTTATAATATTAAAAAAGAAATGAGAAAATGGAATGAGCGCGCAAATTCTAGAAACGTCTTAATCAATTATTAAATTTAATTCAGGTTTTGCTAATTTGATATCACCGAGCTGCCGAGCCAAGCGTCACGTGCTCGTTAAAAATTATACCAAAGTTGAATATTTGACCTCCCTAATTCAGATAAGGGTAGGTCGCCAATTAAAATAATTTATTGGACTTTACGTATACTCTATCCATACACATACACACACAAATGAAAGTCCTAAACTTTACTTATTAATGTACATTCAGTTATTTCTCTTACTTAAGCCACGAGCTGTTAAGGACAATTCAAAGTGAGGTGCTTTAGCTACTGAGATAATACTTTTTGTTATAACTTTCTTCTTGATACGATTAGGTTCGTTACGAAGTCATAACAGAGAACTAAAATATTAAATTTAAGTTTGTACAAGATGAATTAACTCGATGAAGTGACAATGGGCTAGTGGCCAAGAAAGTTCTAAGTTGAAGGTCGAGTTTTGAAAATGATGTCTGGATCGGCTTTGAAGAAGTGAAATGAAATGAAACTAGCTGCAGTGTATTGACAAAGGGTGGTGATAATGATTGATAATGTTCAAGAAACGCTGTATCTATTATTGAAATTGATATGAAAACCAGTACAATGGTTGTTTAGTTTATCGCAAGAAAATTGGCAGTACAAAAATGCAGCGGACCTTTTTATAGAACCTACTCGGATGTAGTGACTGTCAACCAAAACAGGAGGTCGGTGTCTTGAAGTTCGTAGAACGTGGCCTATACCATCAGCACGGTCAACAGGATGGTGATGATGATAATGAAAATTACCAAGCGTCCGCAACCCTAACATCAATTTGTAAGATTCGTTTAAGTTCATTAAAAATATAATTGAAAAAATATTACAGAACAACTTTCTTCCAACACCGCACAAGGAAATTGAACCTTCAGCCAAATTAACAAAACTCAGTTTCACTTACCATTCTGGAATTCTCATTTTTGTGAAAAGAGAAAAAAGTATATCTAAAGATCAAATTGTTTGTTGACTTGTCAACTTCAGGCAAAACTACCAATGACTTAGTAATAAAATATCAAGTTTTAAAATAATATAAGCGGAGCTATTTGCTGGGAGTTATATTTAACTAGCTGCGTTCCGCAGCTTCACTCGCGTAAATAGGCTATTTGACGCTATCAAAAATATACTCCGAACTATAGTCATCATAATAAATAGGATAATAATTAATAATAAACCGTATACAAGTCTCTTTTATATAAAAAAATGCATATTTATTGTAAAATTTGCGAAATAAAGTAGCAATTATTTGTCAACGTCAAAAACGTTTGGTGATCGGTTGAAACTCAGATGACGTCACTGGCCAGTAAAGAAAACACCTGAAATGCCAAAAGCGACCACAAAAGACGCACTTCCACGATTTGGCCCCTATCCCTGACTGGTCCATTGCCATATTAATGGTCTACTAATCCATTTAATGGCAGTGGTGATATAAACTAATTCACCATACACTTTTATAGCAGACGCAAATGTTTTAGAGTCCACTTTGTTTCAGTGAAACCTCATAACTCCAGTTGAGAATACTGGCATATTTCGAACAACTGACCACTAAAATCAGAGGCACACTGAAAATTTATTATAAATACTTACTAAGAAAGCATGCTTTTTGCCAGATACAACCACCACTGATACTAGTATCACTATGATTTATCGCGTTAAGTTTACTATCAAATCGTTCCTTTTGAAACAATATAAGAAACATCGCATTTCATACATTCTCACAAAGTGCCAAAAGCCCAAGAGCTCAGCGAGTGTGATACTAATCAAATGGACCAGACAGTCAAAATTAAAAACATAGTATCGTACCAAATGGTGATTTAAATATAAGCCTATTTTAAATTTTAATGATTCTTTCAGCAACGATTCAGCAGCAGCAGGAGAGGATATTAAATTTTTGGTAGTTGAAATTGGAATGTCAGCGAAAAATTTCTCAAACACCGTCGCAACTTCTTCGTCAGACTTAACTAGTTTATCTTTGATACAAAGATGAAAATCAGAAGAACGGCTTTTGACTCTTCCAGTTTCAACTAAAAGCTGATTAAAAGATATTGGTGTACTTACATATAACAGAAATAGAATTTGTTTTCTTTGTTTCATACAACAATAGGCCGTAATATATTTCAATTTACTGTCTAGATGGCTAAGTAGTAAGTAATCGTTTTATCAAAGGCAAACAAACGTTAGCGTTCAGTATCCGTTGCCTTTTCATTACATAACAAGTTTATTCTATAGACTAAATGGAAAGTCCTTTAACAATCATCATAATTACAGTTACCTTTTGTTGAGACGTGCACAAACATAATTAAATGTTGAATACCCATATGGAATGGAAATTATAATGTAAATATTTTTAATAATAGTAAACTTGAAAACATATATTAATAATAAATGAAGTTAAGTAACAGTAAGAAGTATTTCAAAGAAGTAACTTTGCAGTTTTATCCCTCAAAAATCTGTTACACTGAGTTAGAAAATAAAGATCCGTATCCGTAGCCGTACCTGCGGATATACATTTTCAAAGATCCGGCTCATCACTAATTATAACCAACATTAGTCAAAAATATAAATTGTAAGGTTTTCTATTCAAAATCGTGAATTTGTATGGAAAGGTGTCCATTGGAACTGCACGTGTAAACTACAAGTTACAGACGATATAATCTATACTAATAATATAAAGCTGAAGAGTTTGTTTTTTTGTTTGTTTGTTTGTTTGAACGGGCTAATCTCAGGAACTACTGGTTCGAATTAGGAAAATCTTTTTGTGTTTAATAATCCATTTATTGAGGAAGGCTATAGGCTATATAACATCATGGTATGACTAATAAGAGCCGAGCAGAATTAAAAATTATTGTGAAACAATCGTAGTAGCTACTACTATTGTTTTATAATAATGTTTACGAATTTTTCTCATATTCTCTCTTATATAGTGTGTAGGCAGACTCGATAACAGCCCTAGCTATCTTGTTTAACATTCCATAATGTTAATCACACGTTGGTTCAATCCAGTACCAGCTAAGTTTTCACCTATCGAATGATAACACGTAGGTAGTAAAGGGCGTTCATTCTACCATCGAGTTGACTCTATCGCTGTTTTTATTTCACTGGTCTTACGCCGTTTGAAGAGTTAATAGCCGTAAACGTGATACGTATGAACAGCTACATACATGAAATAATGTTTTGTGTGTGTTTTAGTATTCATACGTTGCGGTCCGCTGCGAGTACCCCATGGTGAAGCCAAGAGTGATCCCACGAGGAGACGCTCAGAGCGGGCCCTGGGAAAGCCCACTCGGAGCGTCTCCTCGTGGGATCACTCTTGGCTTCACCATGGTGGTTCAAGTCTCGGTCACTAACCCCCTCACCACGACAAGGTGGAGATCCGTCGAAGGAGTCCATTAGTTGAACCCTCTTCTATCTTAAAGGACTGGAGTAAAGTGGTTGTGGGAATTACATCAAGTAGAGTCTGGTGGTTTGTTGGGCGATGAAATGGGTTTGGGAAAAACTGTTCAAATTATCGCCTTTTTAGCAGGCCTG
>LUGF01039913.1:48024-62955 GCA_001625245.1 Calycopis cecrops
AATTTGTTGACAACACTACAATAAAGCGTTATTAATGAAACCAAAACTAATAAATTAATTTGTTTTGGTTTCATTTTTTATTTTATTTTAATATAGTTTTGTTAATGAAAAATTAATACAACACCTATCAATTTTGGGCTAAGAGGTCAAACCCAAGGGTCAGACAAACGCGTGACTCTGTCAAATGAATAGCCCAAGATTCATCAAACATTATGTTTGACAGAAGGTAAATCCTTTTACAAGAGTTGAAGCTCGAATAAATGCAATAGTTATTTGTTATACAAGAGTGCAAAGTTGCTTTTTAACCGCGTGCTCAAATTTGATGACCGAACAAGCGAAGGATTCTAAAATTGAATCACGAGCGTAGCGAGTGATTCACAATAAAAAAATACCTAAAGAATACCTATACAAAATTTCATGAAAATAATCGACCAACACGTTTCGGAAGAGTTTATAAATCTAGATTTAGTAAGGTGCCCAGAATTTTTTTTAAATTAATTTAATTTCTTGAAAACTTTAGGTATAAGCGCTACAGTAAGTTTGTTTTCACTTATCTCCTTGTGTTATTAGAGTTTTTAGAGGATCGTCCTTTATGTTTTTTTCACAATTTACATTAGTAAAACCCACAAGCATAATTTATCATGCGGTTGTGGCTAGGTTTATGACTTCTAAATATTATTCAATGCCCGAATTGATCTATTATAATATGTACGTGAGTAAAATGCTTAAAAAATTTCAATCCTGATATAAGTCCAGTCCATTATTAGTTCGTTCGTTCGTTTAGACAGGGATAGACCGTAAGTTAAGATAATATCTAAACTACATTCTACTCATGCTAATACGTCACCTAAATACGAAAATTTGCTACTTTTTGACTCTTAGTTTTAAACATATTTTACCAGGCTTGCAGATGAATTCGTAAAATTAATGTAATTATTTAACTTCTTTTTTCCAAACATTAAAAAAATTACAACTATTAATCTTGCAATAAAATTTTGAATTAGTGGGACAGCCCCAAATTGGTAAGTACACTTTAAAGTGAAAGTTTGTATGTTTACTTATTTGCTTGTTACTCCTTTACGCAAAAACTGCTGAACCGAAATTTCATGAAATTTGGCACACACATAAAGAGTAACTTGGATTAACACATAGGATTTTTATCCCGAAAAAATGTTTCTATGGGATGCCATGGCATAATTTTCTATTTTCCACGGGATCGAAAATGTCTCCGACTGCTCATTTGTCACCTTTTGCTATAAAAAAAAAAGAAAAAAGATTTATATAAGATAATTGCCCCAACAAACTTGAGCTGAAATTTAACAATAACTTCCAACTTTGTCGTCTTTACAATTTGTTAAGCAACGTGACATTTTCCTAGAGTGACTCTCAAAGTGTAGGTGCTTAAAAATTAATGAAACCTTTAGAGATACTTCTAGATAACGGCATGACGGGAAAATTTGTAAAGACTCAATGTCCAAGATAACAACGCTCATTATCCAAGATATTATCTTGATTTATTTACGGCATCATCAACATCTGATATTTTTTACATGTTTTTTTTAATGAAAGTATAATTAATTCTGAAGAATTATTTTACACGGATGAAATCGCGAGGTATATGTATATCTAGTAACCAAACAAAACCTAGTAGTTGTATCCAACAAAGGCAACAAGTTTCGTTATAATTACCTGGATTTTGTGGAATTCGTACCAGCGAGCGTTTGGATTTATCCAAAGCAATAGACGGCAGTTCAATATAATTAGAGACTATTTCAAATTCTTATATCGTCAGACACGGCTTTTACTTTTTGGACCTCCGTGAGGCTTAAGCGACCTTTGAGACTTAATACATTTTAGCCTTTGAGCCACATACGCCTTTTTTGTTTCCCTTCTAGCTTTTTATCTGGTATTTTATTACCATTTGAAGCGTTAAATATATTATTTACTCGCCCGTTCGTTGAGCTATTATCGCGGTTTATATAAATATACAAGCCCGACGTTTCAGTAACTCGACAGCAACCAAGTATAAACGTAATTTTTTACCGCGTACAACAGTGAAAACTCCTCTCCTAATATAAAACTCCATTTCTCTCTATTTCAACTGTTCTTACAGTATCATCTTCCATTTAGTCTTAGAAACTTCGTTCATCTTCTACACTAAATTCTCCTAATATAAAAACGCCTCTCCTCTTCAATACAATCCTCAAGATAGCATCATCTACATCTCTATTTAGTCTTAGAAACTTCGTTCATCTTCTAAAACTAATTCTCAATATTATTTTCTAGAAAACTTATCTCGTCTTCAATACAATCTTCAAAATATCATCATCTACATCTCCATTTATATTTCTGAATCATACTGATATTATCAGCCAGTAACTAACCATATATTAAAACCACAGAATATAAAATTCTATTTCGAAACAGTAGGGCGATGTTAGTTAAATTTAATTCTTTTGTTCGTCGATACGTACGATTAAAAAATATATTTATGATACTGAGATATTTGCGAACACTTACAAAAAGTTTTCCAACGAAATGTATGCCAAAAAAATATTACAAGATTTCAAATTACATTAAATATTTAGATAACAATTTACGAAAAAAATATATTGAAAATGTATTAGAGCAGAATTTATTAGCCCATTCAAAATTAAATTCTACTTTAGAATAATAAATCCTTATTATTCAACAAATTATAAGAATTTATGAACAAGTACAAGTTGTTTCATTAGTGTAGCTTACAATTTGTTGCTTGTTGTTTTAAACTTTTCGTCTGTAACTTGCGAATAATGAATTTAATTCTTAAGCGCCATTGCCGAGTACCTTAGCTGCCGAGGGCAGTACCTTTGTTTTATAATGATTACTATTCCGCTGTCGCATTCGATTTTGACAGCTCTTTCTAGGTAACTATTAGCGTTGCTTCTTGTGAATTATAGCAATCCATACTTCTGTAGTCGCTAAGTATACGGTTACCCATGTTTTTCTACAATAGGTACTAAAAATTGATTTATGAGTTGACTGACTTTGATTTTCTTTAGGTTTTTATATAAATTTTATCTGTGACTTTCTGATATTCTATATTTAACGTCTGTTTTTAACGAACTTCAAAATTATAATCAGTATTAAGATGATTTCATATACCTTTGTTAACAATAATGGCGTTATATTAATTGCTTAATTGCTTATAAAATACTTATTTAATTTGCTATCTTTAATTTAATCCTTTTATCTTCTGTTGAAATTGATTATTGTGAAGTATTTGATTTATTGAGTGAACCTGCCTTGTAGCTCGTTTAATTAACAGTCTGAAACTTGATTGTTTGGAAGTTTTACGCATTGTTGATATCATCGCATAGTAGTACTTAAAAGTTAGTAACGAATCCTGATTCATTAACTTTGCCTTACTTGCAACTATGCCTTAGTGGGTGATTCTATATAATGCAAATGTAACCATGATTAAAACAGAAGGAGCAATTTTTTAAAAATTCTATTTTAAATTTTTGTGTGAATCTTTTTTATAATTATTGTCAGTAGGTTCTGAGGTTATCTTTAAGACTAAGAGATCCCAATAAACAACGCTATAAAAAAATATGAATGCTAATGTTCAGTTGGGTAGTTCTAAAAGATTAGGACAGTTAATCTTACTGAGTCAAAGATTAATGACTTTCGAGTAACTTACACCGTAGAGGCCGCCGCTTCCTACGATAACAGGGTATGGGTCACGGTGAAGCCCTAGCGAGTTCGACGCACGTCGAAATGTATCTTGTAATAACATTTATCATGATTTCGTAATAATTACCATGTAAGTAATTTTCTTGTGAAATATAAACATACTTATTTATTTAATAATATTTGTTTTGTATTATAAGATCGGGAACTTGTGTTGACGTTCACTAACTCTAAGTATTTTCTCAATTTTCTCTAAGCTATGTTTTATGCCACTCAAAGATGGTTTCTGTATTAAATTCCTATGAGTTATTAATGCGTAATAATAAATTCCCGTAATCATATTCCATAATATAATACCATATAATAAATGCTATTCTAACGAGATATTCATATTTCCAAGTAAATGTTAGACTTAGATAATGTGTGATTTATATCGATTGGAGAAAAGACATTAACACCCCTTCCTCCAATGAACGGGACACAAAGTAGTAAAGGCTCTACCTCTTACTGTATACTTCTATGTAAGTATATATTTATTTAGAATAAGTATAATAAAATAAATAAAAATAAAATGAAAAATAGGTTTAAGTCAAATAATAAGTTGTAAGGAAGAAAAAAACTTCATAATCAGCACTATATTTTTAAAAAAAGGTAGGTATGAAAAAGTCTAAGCAAAAATAAAGTAAAAATCTCATTTAACGACGGAAGAAACAATATAAATGAAGAAATATAATATGAAATTAGAGAACAGTCATGAAGATGTATTTTGTTGTTGTTGTTGTTGCAAAATTGCTTGACACCATCAACGTCTATACTTAAAAATATATCTACTCTTGCCGAAAAGAAAACGACCCTTAAGATACTCCTCCAAAGTACATATTATAGCAACTCCAGGAATATGGATCGAGATTTTATTCACGTTTTTTAACCATCCGTTAGTCCCAGTCTGAAAAACATACATATAAATTCGAACATGAAACGTAAAAATGAGAATACACACACAGGTTCAAGGTACCTACGCCAAAAATTGCGTATGTGTGGGCGGGCGGCATTGGACTGTGATATTATATAATACAATACAAAAATTTCCATGAGGGATCGGAATGGCACTGTTACCAAAACCCTCATTAAATGTTTTAGTGGAGAAAAATACGACTATTTTCAAATCAAGGCATAATAATATATTTTTTAAAGGCCTGATGCTACCATACACTGCTTCTCTTATCAACACTGGTGGAAAAATGGAATAGAAATCATGCTGCCTCCCTCAGTATTTCCGATCTGGTAAGACTTACGGTTCTTCAAGATAAGACCATTTCACTTTCTTAAAGGTCGGCAACACATCTGCAAGGCACCTAGTTTTACGTACAGTGGTAGTCATACCCATTTACGAAAAAAATATAAAATAGCAAATATAGTATACATACACAAGCTTCCAAATAATCAATTTTCCTTTCCAAAGATGTCAATTTTTCATTTAAGGTGGCCAAACGAGATCTGCAGGACATATCTAAAAGAAAGACATAAAATGACATTAAAATATTATTATATAAAAATCTTTTGTCGCATCATGTTTGTCTGTGCTTATTTGTGAAACCGCTGGATTGAACACACAGATATGTAACATTTTACTCATCACTTTCTATTGAGTGCAGAGTTGCAGCATTAGGGTTGGCATTAGAATATGTCTGCACGAAAATTATGGGAACTGAGGTTATAAGGGTAGATTTATATACATTTAGGCATTATAAGACCAATTATTATTATTATTCTAGCGATGGCTCCCTTATCGGAGTTGCCAATGTCAGAGTTTTTGACCAAATTTTGCTTTCTATGAGTGTATTAAGAGGGAGCAAGTTTGGTTCCAATTCCCACTCGGGTTTACCTGCAAAGAAAGTTAATTTGCTTTATACTAAAACTACTAACTACAAAGTAAATAAAATATGTACATGAAATAATTTATGTTAGTATTGGATTAATTATTTTGACATCACATTATAGTTTAATATTATTAATTTTGACAAAATTACACAGAGTGTTAACAAACGGGGAAAATACATACATTAATAAGGATTTCAGACCGATAGGGCGGGGAATCTCAGGGGGAACACTATCGTACAGTGAAAAACATAATTTGTTGCAAGAAAAAAAAATATGTTCTGGAGTGCCCTCGTCCAAACCACATTTACACAATGAGGAATCCCTTACTCTAATCTTGGCTAAGAACACAGGAGTGCATGTGTGACCCAACCTCAGGCGGCATAAAGTTGAGGGGAAACAACTTTGCTGGCTTTGCGGTATTATAAAACCAAGGTTTTTAAATATAGAATTTTGAATGCTGGCGTAGTGCTTTCCCTTAGTGCGACTCGTGTGGGACCATTGTTCACCTCAATCCGAGAGCATACGGGTTTTGGCAAGAGATAATAAATCGTACAGTCAATCTTATATTGGCTTAAAATTCCTGATATAGTTGCTTCTCTGGCATAGAAATCTGCACACTCATTGCCACTGATACCAGAGTGACCAGGAATCCATACCACTTTCACATTTATATTTTTTGAATGGCATTTCCATAGCAAATCTTTTATCCTAAGGGGTAAGTAATATTTAATTTTTGTTTTAAATTGGTTGGCAAAAATGGTTTGTATCGAGCTTTTACAATCAGAGAGTAGAACTGATTTGTCTAATTGGTGAGACTCCACATAAGAAACTGCTTCATAGATCGCCAGAAGCTCACCTGTGAAAACAGAAGTAAGTAGGGGAAGTTTAAAGTTAAGTACAACATTAAATTTGGGGATCCAGACTGATGATCCAACACATCCTTCAGGGGAAAATTTTGAAGCATCTGTAAATATTTGTAGCCAGTCTCTACAAATTTCTTCCATTTTCTTATTAAACAGAGAGTGTGTTAAGACAATCTTTATGAATTCCGAGATTAAGTACACCATCTGGGATGTATGTTATAGCCTCAAAAGGAGTGTCATATTGAGGGTTAAGGCGACATTGATAGATTGGACAGGATAGGCTAGTTAATTTATTGTACGATTTTACTAAGCAAGGGAGTTCTTTATGTTAAAAACCGGATAAAGAAGTATTATGGGAAAGTGATTCAGAATTTTTTTTAATGTTCAGTCAAACTAATGAAGGAGGAGAAGATGGAGATAAACTTTCACAAAATGAAGCCAGCCTAATTTTTTTTTCTCTGAAAATAATCTGGTAGTAGATGCAGCAACATTTTGATAGGTTATATAATTTTCCAGAGTAATCGAGTTGTTGTATATATGTTCAGCCTCTCTTCTTCTCTGAAATGCAACAGAACATTCATTATCCCACCATGGGTGTGAGGGAATCTTAGTGCTCCTTACATTATATGGGATGCACATGTCTGCACTCCTATATATGCAATTTTTAAACTCATTGTAGAGAGAGAGTACATTTGAAGGATTAATAGCCGGAAAGTTTTGAATTTCTGAATCAGTAATCACATAGAATTGTGACCAATCAGCTCTGGATAGTTTATTTTTTAGTCGGGAAGATGTAGGAGTTGAGATAGGAACTGGGAGGAAAGACATAGAGATAATGATGGGAAAGTGATCTCTGCCAAATGAGTTAGGAAGTATGTTCCAGTTTAGGTGAGAAGATAGGGATGGGGAGCAAATGGATAGATCCACAGCACTTTTTGGATTCTGTAAAGGGAACACAAGGCGAGTAGGAATTCCGTCATTGAGGATAACAAGGTTTAGGTTATCAATAAGAGTGATGATGGGGAAATTTGGTCACAGAAGTGAAAGCCCCAACTAGTGTGGTGTATGTTAAAATCACCCAGAATAACTATAGGAGTAGGAATAGAGGAAATTATTGACTCAAGTTGGGTTAATATAATTGGGTTTGGATCGGAAATGTAAATAGAGAGAAAAGAAATATTCATGGAACGGATTCCTACCAGATTTAAGCCTATATTAAAAGAAGGAAGGGGGATAGAAGAATAAGTGGTATTGCCAGAAACAAGGATAGCAACACCACCTTTGCCATCAGCTCTGTCGTCTCTAAGACAGGAGTAACCAGAGACCCCAAAATGGGAACCCTTAACTAACTAACTGGGTCTTAACTATGTCTATTTGCCAGCAATGAGGAGTGGCTTGCAAGTATTGGCTAAATAGATGAGATCTTGCTTTTTATTTCTAATGCTGCGACAGTTCCACTGTATCAGGTTATAGGCCATTATTTTTAGCTAAATTAAAAAGATTTGATAGTGAGTTTAAAAGATTGTACGGTAGCCCGGTGTCAGTAAACCGGGAGACTAAATTAATTAAAATTGAGAGTAATTGTCCAATTAAAATATCATTAGGAGAATTTTTATTATTTAAAACAGTACCATTTTGAGAACTAATTTGGGGAGTCTCTATGATATCATAATGTCTGTCTGTTTATCATAACCAGACCGTGCGGGAGGGGGAGTTGACCGGCGAGGCGAAAATACTGTTTTCCTGTATAACATGTTGGGGGGGAACGGGGTGGCTGTACTATTTGTACTAAAATAAGGGGAAGAAGACGGTTGCCTAGCAACATCTGCAAATGAGCGTCTTAGTGGTGGAAATCTGACAGAGGCCTCTAAATATGAAACAGATTCTTGAGACATAACCAGTTTAATTGCTTTTTGCCTAGAACGCACGGGGCATGAGGGGTCATTCGCTGGATGGGATCCAGAGCAGAAGAGGTAAAAAGGAAGTTGGCTACATGTCTCACCATCATGCAATTGTCCGCATTTGTAGCTTGGTTTAGATCTGCACTGTGTCATATGTTCAAATCTGCAGCACAGATTGCATTGAATTGTTGGCAATATGTAGGTTTCCACTGGCAATGAGTTATAAAAAAGGTATACATGTTTAGGTAATTTTTGACCTGCAAATGTCATAACTAGTGATTGTGTGGGGATCCATACTGCAGTATTGTCATTGTAGGTCTTCCTACTCAGTCTGCGTGATTTAATAACCTTGCCAAAGCCTTCTGGGACAACCATTTGATTAACTACATCCCCCATAAAACACTCAGTTGGAATTGTACATATCACTCCCAGTCGGGCAACACTGTAATTGGGAATTGTCGCCTCCTAAAGTTAATAGCAGGGAGTTAGATGAAATAGTTGGCATGAGATGCATTTTTAAACTCTATCGATAGGCGATTTCTACCCACATGTTTAATCCCATCTAACATAATATTATGCATCATATTTTTAAAAAAGAAGTGGCCAAATTGAATTGGTCTAAAGGACAACACCAGAAGTAGGCTCAAGTTCTTGTTTAGAGATGTGAACAATGAATGGTCCATCTTCTAAGGAGTATTTGTTTTGTTGTTTTCATATTCTGGATTTGTAAAAGATAATTGAATAGAGGGTGCAACATTATGGGGATTAGAGATATTTTTTTTGGGGTTATGAGCATGATTTATGTCTAAATTAGTTTATGTTTTTATTTTCTACTTCCGTTTGGGATAATGGAGGAGAAACATGGCCACCACCCGGATCCGGCTGTTCCTCATCCATAGTTAAATTTAACTAAAACACAAAAAACTTACACTAGAACGACGGAAACAATACCTTCACCCACACAAATCACCAAAACACAAATAGGCAGATTAACTAAACTTCAAAAAGTAACAAAAACTAATAAATGTTATGACGAAAGAAAAACACTTGTCACTCTCACTCAACCCGAAAGCAAAGTCTTCTAAGACCAATAATCCTAGTCCTAGCATGCGGAAGTGCTCTTTTTTTAAATTTTTTAAAGTTTTTTCTCACTTCGTACACGCTGTATCGCAGCTGATCGCCGACTATGGCCGGCCGAGGTCATTCACCCTGTGCTCGGTGTATCCGCCTGTTGCAAAGAGTGTTAACAATTTTTCGCTATTTAACTTGTTTGAAAAAAGTATTTTCGTATGCTTTCGTAAACTTTTTTAAAAGTTTCAGATTAACTGTAGGCACTTATAGTATATGTGGTTTTATTTAATGCCTCTCGCTCGTATATCAACCCTGTATACAGGTTGGGTTGTTGTTTTTTTTTGGCCACAACTTTTTTCATTTATTTCCTACCTACACCGGGGACTTTCGGGGGGGGGTGTATGAGGAGACCCTCCCCCTCCCCACACTCCCCCTTTCAAGTCTAAATTCGTGCAGACATATTCTAATGCAATCCCCAGCATTAATATCAATCGAGAATACTTTTACTTAATGTGTAGTTTTTTGCAGGTATCACATAGAATAAACCAATAAGTAAGTACTTAAATAATAATGATAATCATATACCTAATTGTAAGAAAATAACTTGTGAGTAATTTTCATGAAAAGTACTTTATACTTAAAGTATCAATACTTTTATTTCCCCTACTACTCATGACTACAGAATCAACACATTGTTACTATAATATCCCTCGGTAGCACTTAGTTGGCGTGGAACAAGTGGCGTCATTACATTGAAAAAAGATGACCATTCTATAATGCTATGAATTAAATGTTTAATGAAACTTATATCACATATTAGCATGAGTGATAATAGCCTGTATAATAAGCCTGTCTACTGTTTGTATCTTAAAAAAATATTTTATTTTTATTGTTTGTATCTATTCATTTTCTTCTTAATTCTGCAATTTTGAGACGACCAGTCCGAATCCAAAATGGATGGTGTAATTGCATAAAAGTAAAGCAAAAGGAGTATTTTTTAAAATATACATACCAAATGAATTCAAAAAATCGGTAATCTTCTTAATACTGCCTGTTATGACTTCTATGTACTCTCTATTAGCCCAGTCTTGTTGAATTTGTTTTTGAATATTTTCACTTGGTGGGTTCGACATTTTGATGTAGGTACTATGTTGTATAGTACGAAGTAGGATATAAATATATAATTAAAATGAAGTAATTTATAAAGCAATTTGTTAGTGTGTAAACGTAATTTTTGCAGTTTTATATGGACAATATTGATTTTCGAAAATATTGTAACTTGTATTCAGTATTGATTAAATGTCACAGTCAGCCGTTTGGTATAGACAAAAGTACTCTGTAGTCTGTGGTCATGACGTGGTGGGCATCAGGGGTGGGCCGTGGGAGGGGGTGGGCGACTTCCATGGGCGCGTTCCGTAGACAGAGACACAAACGTTTGAAACCGTAGACAGAGGAAACTTCTCTGTCTACGCTTGAAACTATATAGGGAACCAGTATATAAGAACGAACCTGTCCTGGCCGCTCAAGTAACGCCTAAAATATTAAAGGCCTAAAACTGCACATTTTGAATATGATAATACAAAAAAACTGCACATCTCTAGAATTGTTGTAAAAAATGTTTGAAAATTGATGCACACGACTTGTGATCTGCAAGTCTACGGGTCACCATGGACTCAGTCATTAAGTCCCGTGTAGCCAAGTCATAAATAGATTCCAGAAGTTGATTTTTCTGTTTTTCTTTATAAAATAATGGATCACTAGCGAAAATTTGAGCGGTGTGCAGTTTTTTTTGGTTAAAGTGCAGTTTTTTCTATACCTTGGGATTTTTAAAATATACATTGAAAAAAAGAAAGAAATAAAAGTTTTTATTCACAATAGAATTACAAGAATTACTTTTTGAACGTCAACAATTAAATCTACCACCGGTTCAACCCTAGCCCTGTCCTGAGAAGAACCGGCGAAACAAACTCAGCGGGCCTCATGTTTTGATCAGATGTAAACATAAAAATACAAGTACATTTGCACATGATATAAGGTGGGTGGACCATGAAAGGCCATGCGCCTTTGAAGGCCAACTATTAAAAAATCGTAGTTATTGACATGTAAAGACATATTCCTTCTACTACGCACTAAGATCCATCAAAGTCGAATCCACAAACGCGGCGACAAGTCGATGGCGCCGCTATTGTGGCTGTGCGATGTTACGTTTCGTAGACGACGTTCGTCAACGCTACAATTGTTATTCTCGCGCATAGCAAAACGTAGATTTTTAGTCAATTACCTATTATTATCTCATATTTTTTATTGTGAATTGACGTACAAGGATATGTTTATGTTACTGAAAGAAAAAAAACATAGTTTTTCCCCAATTTAAGTATATTTATAGTAAAAATATTGGTAGTGTTCTTAGGAAAGCCAGCGGTTCCCTATAAGGCCAATCAAAATTTTACGGTTGGCCTTGCAAGGGTACATGGGCATTACGAGGAACATTTACAGAACTATGAACATACTAACAATTTCTCTTTAGTTATAAAATTATTATTTTAGTCTGTAGTTTCTATTAATTTATTACAATTAATATTAAAAAGTCGTAATTGTTAGTTTGGCTGATTTGGGAACATTTTGGCCTTACAAAGAACGGACCCATGAGAAGGCCATATTTTTGGGTAAAAAAAAAAGCTTTTAATTTCGTCATAAAACGCGTTGGGAGTTATTTAATGCCAATATAATACTCATAACTACTATTTTTAAGTAATTTCCATCAATATATTCTTAGTTATACAATGGTGTTCAAGTAATGTTCGATGAGCTTTTTATAGATGATTAAAATATACTGAGCATTTTAATGTTTCGCTTAAGTGATAGAGCTTATTTTGTTATTTTAGTAAAAGCGGATATATTTTTCTTGCACCTCTAATTTTAAGTTTAACGACTGATGTATAATATTGGCCTTGTTTAGAGCCGTGTTTCTTGCAAGGCCATTTGGAAGACCTTTGTAAAACTTGGGTTTAATAAATAAAGTGATTAAATTTAGGTAAAGAAAAGTGATTTGTATGGTACATAATAAAACAAAGTACAACCTAATAACTTGTTTCCTTCATTTATCCAGTAAATAAACGAATAAAAAGCATTTACTCGTTAGAGTGGCCATCCATGGTCCACCCACCTCAATACAATACAATTTATGAATGTACAATAATTATGGTACAGAAACAGCCTGGGAGGAGGCCTATTGCATTTTCTTGTACAAATGTAAAAATTTTTGAACACCTCATTAAAAATAGACTCGAGTGGATTGTTGAGAACCGAAACATTCTTCCCAACAGTCAGTTAGGTTTTAGACGAGGCAGAGGTACCTTAGATAGTCTCAGTATACTAACCACCGATATTCGCTGCTCTTTCTCCATCAATGAATCTGTTGTAGGTGTCTTCCTGGACATCTCAGCATCATACGATAATGTTTTCTGTGCTCAGGCAAAAAATGCTACAGCTGAGCTTACCAGTTAATTTAATCCACATTATTAGTAACCTATTGATGAATCAATTGAATCAATCACGATTCATATAAATGGTAAAAATCATGACCAAACTGTATGGAAAGGCTTACCACAGGGGTCAGTTTTGAGTCCCTTACTCTATAATATATACACTCATGATTTAGATAAAACTGTAATTATCTTTTGTAGAATTCTGCAATACGCAGATAACCTGGTTGTTTATGCCTCTTCCAAATCCATAATTGACGCCAATACAAATATCTGTTCTGCTCTCTACTATTTGAATAATTGGCTCACTGATCATGGGTTAACATTGTCTCATAGTAAATCTAAAGCAGTTATTGTATTTACTCGTAAAAATTTAATTCCAGACATATCATTATCTGTCCACAACAATACAATCCCCTTTTCAAATGTTGCAAAATTCTTGGGAGTATATTTAGATTCAAAATTAAATGGAGTACATCACGTAAACTACATCAGGTAGGAAGGCTGAGAAGGGTGTAAATATTTTACGCTCACTTTCTGGTGTTCGTTGGGGTGCCCATCCATTTAACCAAAAATTATTATATAATGCTATTATTCGCAGCCATTTTGACTATGCTAGCTTTGTTTTAGACCCTTGTAGTTGCATAGCTATGAAAAAATTAATGAAAATTCAATCTAAATATTTGCAGTTAAGTTGGGTCTTCTGTGTGGATACCCAGATTCCAATTTATTCAAAATTTTAGGTCTCCTCCTATTTGCAGTGTATACAGGTGAGGTTATAGCCATACTAGAAGCCGTTTTATATATTAAATCACATCATCTTAATAAATCAATAATCTTTTCAGACTGTTTAAGCTCCCTTCAAGACATCATGAAACCCTCTTTTCATTCAAAAAGTAATTTAAGTCTTATTTATCATATTAAGGAAGCCTTATATGAATGCCATCTGTTGAATATTCAGGTTGTTCTAGCTTGGATACCCAGCCACAAGGGGATTGTTGGTAATGAGTGTGCTGATGCTTGTGCCAAAGAGGCTCTATCATTGGGTTTAAGCTCTTATAACCAAACTTATACTAGAGGCCTTAGGTGCACATTTCGAACAGATACGTCCAAATCTTGGGATCAGCACTGGCCAAAAACTCGTTTAATTTCAGGCAAATGGTACTGGCAGTTACAACCATCATTCTTCGGTTCTGGAATTGGAACAGCAGCTTAATGAAGAGAAAAAGAAGTCTGAAGCTCTTGAAAATGTATTAAGAACTGCGCTTTATGATGTATGAAATAAAATGATATTGCATGCAATTTACTATCATTGATAGGTACTAATAAAATGTAATTTATTAAATTTTAATTGTTTTTCTTCCAAGCCCATCTTCCACAATTGTCTGCTACAATATGATGTTGAAAAATGAAATATTTTATAGTTTATTATAATCAGGCAAATACCACTATCTTAGTATGTCCAGGTGCTAAGTATCGCCATTAGGACTTCTATCATAATTTTAAGGCATGAGGGACAATTCTTTTTACAGTATAGGGATGCAAAGAAGCAGTCTGAGCCTTTTGATTACAACTGACGCCCATGGACATTCGCAAAGAGCTTATACAGATGCGTTACCCTCCTTCCTTCCTGCTTCCCCCATGGGTCAAGGAAATGTGGCGGTACAGCTGCCTTTTTACACGTACCATATGAGCTGGGGGTACCTTCCCGGTGTAGTCTGCAATTTAGTTGCCATGCAAAATGCACATCTTATTAATGCAGTGACAGAAATGTATTTAAGATCTTTATTGTAAATATATTATAAAAGGTGTACATTAGGTAGACGATTATAAAAGGTGGTGCTAAGCTAAATTGCATGAATGTATTCAGAATAACTTACAATGCACTGAAAAATTCCGAAATTTGTGTCTGATGAAGGTACCTATGCCGCCTAATCTTGGTGGGATTCAATATTTCGTCGTATCCTACGAATAAAGGCGCAACTGCAAAAAGACAACTTTCAGGAGAAACATTTTTTGTATCATGTCTATACAACCAGCGCCGGATCTATGGGGGGG
>LUGF01039913.1:62971-80081 GCA_001625245.1 Calycopis cecrops
CTAGGGGGGGCTATAGCCCCGGGCCCCGCGAGTCAAGGGGGCCCCATTTGTCAAGAAAACTAATTTTAAGATATTAAAAGTAATAAAAAATATACCTAAGTATATTAAATCAGATTTCAAGAAGGACAATTTTTTGCTATAACTATTTATTATTATTCAATATTAAATGTACGAGAATTTATGAGACAAAAAGGCATTACATCTCAACCATTAAATGCATAAAAGATAATATATCACAACATTAGCCATTGATATTCAAAATTTTTAAATTAAATTTATTTTATAGGTACTTTTTGAAGTCTATTTTTTAAATAAATTACTTATTTAATGGTTAATAAGTGATTTGTTAAAAGTGCATTCGGCAGCGGCAAAAAAGGAATGCCATTTGGAGACTTCAGGCTAAGGAATTTTGATCTGATGAAAGATACAAATAACAGACGATCCTAGAATGTAACGACACTATATACCACGGTAATTATTATCGTTACAACAAGAAGCCTTTTTACCTTGCCAATTTGACCCATATAGATCTTCCATTTGAGTAAAATTGGCAAAATAAAAAAGCTTCCTAGCTCCCTAAAAACCGAGCAAAAGCTAATTCTACCAACGTCTGTATTCCCTCACACCTATAACCTGGAAATCTTTAAATCGAGGGTGAATATGTACCTTCTAGGCATACGTGCCCCACTGTCGGCCAAGTCTGCACTTTCCACCAGGTGAGGCAGTGACCAAACGCAAACCTATTCAGTATAAAAAAAACTGGAATATGCAAAGGATCCAGAAGCATCATATTATTCGTTAATCTCTGGCACCCTTAGGTACCTCTATCTTACAAGCTACTGCTTTACCTCAACGCTTAACCTTACATAGCACAACAGACGTTCTCTAAGTTATTGTGGTAGCTTTCAGATTCACTTTCTTTTTGGACCTTGTTTTTTGACGCAGTTGACGCAGGGGAATACATTTAGGTATGATACCTAGGAGCCCGGGTAGCCCCTAGGTCAATGTCGGACTCGACATTTGGGAGTGCAATATCGACTAAACCCCTGCGGATGCAGGCGGCTATAATTGGAGGATCCCAAATCTAAAAAGGTCTCTGAAAAGGCCAGATTTATCCTCCTTGGAGACGGTCCGGTTGCCATTGAATAGTCTCTACTACGACGTCCGAACTATACATTGGGGTCAGATTGCCAACCTGCCCCTAGGCTCCTGTAACCAATGTCCAAATTGGACCCGCTACTCATTCCAATCCACGCCACCCTCTGCTGATTCAGAGGGACGGGGGAGTACCACGAGTCAAGCTGCTCTTAGTCTGGCCTCTCCCACCTAGTCTGCCCGGTATAACTAGTCCTGCCCTGCATACCCTCAGGCATCATAGAGAAAAGCCACGCAAGCCCACCAACCACGACAATGTGGCAGCATCTTCTGGGGAGTTCCATTCAGACATGAATTAATGCTGCGGAAACGAAGAGAAGTCCAATACCGCATCATCTGATTGCTATGATTTTTCGTCGGGCAGCTTGGGGTCGAAAGAGGTACCGATCTCTCTCTCTCGATTGAAAGACCCCCATATGAGAGAGATTATAATGACAAATTTAACTATTATTATAACTGTTAATTGGCCCGACAGCTCCATCTCCCCGCGACTCTGAAATCGATAGTAGCTCGCGCGCGGTAACTAAATGGCCTTGGCGTTGACGTGAACTTTTTCTCCTAGAGAAAATCATTGTCGGGTTCGTTATTAGAAGTTTTGCATTATCGCCATTCTCCAAATTTTCCAAAATTTGGACTATTTCTTAGCAGGGAAAAGTTCTAAGCTGCTCAAAATACAGTAGTATCAAAAGCCGTTGACGAGTCTGTAACCTTCTGTATTTCAAAAAAGGCATCACAAAATTACTACTGCGCAGGCAGGGAAGCATTGCTGACATAGGTGCATATTTTTACTAACATTTTACATTACTTTGATAAACAAAGACAACTTGTTAAATAAGTAGGTATCTATCTACTTGCAGCTGTTTGTTTAATCTACTGAAATCTAAAATTATTTCTCGATATCACTTAATTTCAATCACATAATTGCAAATTACCGGAATGTAATGCTGAAATACTTCATGAATACGTGAAAACTTATAAAAATACATACAGTATAGCTGTGGGCATTAATAATTAGCTTTTTTTTGTTACTCAAAGTACAAGTAATTATACTATTCATTTTATGATATTATACTATGACGATAATTTTTGTGTCTATTAGGGGCCCCTTTTTTACTTCCAGCCCCGGGCCCCGCCAGAGCTTAATCCGGCGCTGTATAACAACTAGTTACTTTTACAATGTTAATGTTTAACTTATTGGTGTATAATTCTAGGGATATTGTGAAGTTCAAAAAATGAATAATAACTCAATATTTCTTTAAAATTACGCCTACTGACGCACCATTAGCTTTACCTCTTGTTTTCCTTTTTTAGTGTCGTTATTATTTTGTACTCTTCATTCCGTTGATATTAATTATACTTTATAGCTGCGCCCCGCAATGTCACCCGCGTAAATTTTGATCGCGTGGAAAATATAAAATCATCTCATGGCATCTAATAGGAACATTATTTCGAGATAAAAGCTATCCTATGTGTTAATCCAAGTTACCCTCTATGTGTGTGTCAAATTTCATGAAAATCGGTTCAGCAGTTTTTGCGTGTAGGAGTAACAAACAAACAAACAAACATACAAGCTTGTGAACTTGTAACTTTGCTCCAAGTAAAGTTTTCGTTTTTATCGTTTTTTAGGGTTCCGTATCTCAAAGAGAATAAACGGAACCCTTATAGGATCGCTTTGTTGTCCGTCTGTCTGTACGTCTGTCAAGACCTTTTCTCTAAGTTTTTTTTCTCTCTAATCGAATCATGCGATGGCCAAGTCGATGTATTTATTAAAGATGTAAAAGATTTTTAATATTGAAATAATAATAACTTAAGACAGAAGGTTCCTTAAGTAGGGACTAAATAAATTGACCGACTTGGAATTACGTGGATCTCACAACTTGTTTATGATAGAAAGACTAAGGCTGCGGCCTGCGAGACTTGGTTTTTTTACAGGATGTTTTTGTGGGATCTCACTTCTTTTTGTAGATAGTCCTGTCTTACTTTTTTCGTTTTTGGTACACTCCGTCGATCATTTTACAAGTTATCTTTGAACATACCTAACACAAAGGACTAGTAAAAACGTTTTATCCTAGGAAACTGAACTACATTCCCCTCTCCATTTTTTTCTGATATAGGGAAGCACACGAGCAGTTGGTGCCATTTTTATGACTACGCATACATCCGCAAAGATGCTATATATATGAGCTACCCTCCTTTTTTTCTCTCACCTCCATGGGCCACCGGCTACTAACACACTGCAGGAAACGCGACAGCACAGCAGTCACTTTACGCCAGTCTCATGTCAGTGAGAGGTATCTCCCCGGTTGCGCCGGCCCAATTCGGCTGCATGCAAGATGCAATGTGGCTATTACAATCGAATGTGTATAGAATAGGTACTTACCGACATTAAGAAGAATATATATATACCTAAAATCGTTTTTTTTTTATATTTCGACATATTTTCTTATGCAAATGTTGTTCAGTTTCATGGGCTGAACACACCCATCCCACTCTATACCCCTCTCGTTATGCATCGTACATCTAGGAACCTATCTACACCGGTTATTCTATTGCAATCTGACTGCAAATCTAACTTTGTAGTCCTATATATTTATATGGGATTACAAAGATATTTATGCTGTTGGTGTATCTTGAAAACTGGACCGAATTTACAAATTATTTTTTGTTTTCGTGGTTTAGACACTAAATACTAATTGTGTTCTAAATTTGAAGCTTCTATGTCTGTTAGAAATACCTTAAACTTGCGATGATCGGTCAGTCAGTGAGTGACAAAATCGAGAAACTTTAACAAGTTCCAATTCTTAATCTACTGGTTCATATTGAATGAAATTTGGAATATAACCTGTTTTTACAACGTATGCTTGGATACTGAAAATTTAAGCTTCCGGTTTTATCCACTACAAAGGTATAGGGGATCGAAATTGGCCTGAGTTGTTTTTTGCTCGACTTGACGGGGGCACTGCCGTGCCCCCAGATTTTTATGTCAAGGCACACAATAATTTAAAGCTAACATAAACTTGGTTGGACTGGATTTTGGCTTCAACAAAGAGTTGGACAATCTTGTACTACCTCTACATAAGTTTAAACTCTTAGACATAATAATTAAAATATTTATATATTTTTTATATATTTTCCTTGAAACGGTTTAATTGTCTTTTCCAGAGACCTGGTTTTTTTTGGGCTGCAAATTTGATTGTGGAGTTTCCGGCTTATACTATAGCGCTCTATGGGGGAGGCCTATGTACAGCAGTGGATGGTTAAAACATAACTTAAGCTATGGACTCCTATGCTAATAGTCCTATCCTATCCTAATAGACTAATACGCCATCTAGCGATATATTTATTTACTAATAAACATGCTTGACATGAGAATTGTGAACTGACGAGAACCACATTAGTTCCATCTCTTGATTCTGTGCCAAGTGTCTATGACGAGATGATGATGCTAGCTATTAATATAACATTTATATATATTTGAAACTTGTCATAGCTAAATACATAAAATTTTAAAGAAATAAAAATACATTATGTAGGCGTTGCATAAAAATGGAATGCGCCATCTAGTTATTTACTTAGTAACTACTCAAGTACGCTTGATTACTATGTAAAAGTACAGTGTTAGATATACAAGATGGCGCTGGGTTTTTTCACTACATTTTAAATTGGTATTTTAAAATTAGAACAATTTAAAATGTAAATATTTTACTTTACAGAATTCCGCTATATCAAACATTTATTATATAAATTGGTAACTCATTGAAATTGATTTATCCGTGTCACCTACTTGTTCCTACTCATCATACGAAGTCGGTACTCACACTTCACTGATCACTCACACAGACCTCAGTGCAATGTTAACTTCAGGTGTTAGCGGTCGTGTTAGAGATAATTCAATGAACCTGATTCGCGCGGGAATTTAAAAATGCTCGCTCAGGCCTTTGATCCGATGAGTATGGAGGAAAATTTTAGCAGACCAGTGGAGTCTATAATGAGATGTGAGGACTTCAAAAGTAATTTCGCAAGGAAGCTTTCCAATCGATATATATCCAGGTCTTCAGTTGCCGTCTCAAGGCAAGATTCGGTGATGAAATTTCGACTGCCGGAAAAACAAGAGGCACTTAACAACGTAAGTAATGTACAGTTGTAATAATAATCTTTAATTACAATTATAATAATGCAATTTGCTGTTATAAACATATACATAATTGATTGTATGTTAATGTTTTTATTTGTAATTTGTTAATGTTATTTCAAAACAGAGCACGCACTTGAATCTTTCCTTTGGTTAACTGATATTAATAAACTTGTTGTACCTTTATCGTAGTTTGGACAATGTGTAGGTCAATAACTTAGTACCTACTATCTATCTACCATCTCATATAGCTATGTGAAGATGTTCACACAATGAACACAATATTTTAAATCGAAAATTACACAAAGAAATAGATTAATAACAACTGCATTGATTAGTTTAATTGTAATTCATTTATTTGTGTAACATAAAGCAGGAGCGACTATTTTAATGCGCCTTTTTGTCAAATAATTTAAAGCAAAATTTCTCTAGGCTAGATATGTAATTTAAGATATGGTCTACTTTAATATTATGTACTTACAATATTCTACCGACGCTATTGACTACTGTTCACCAATGTAAATAAGCATTCGCTTACTTTTTACATTATAGAGCTCCTCAAGACTTGACCTCTGATTGTTTATTAACAAATATAGATCATACTTAATATGACGTGTAGGCAGCCTAAACAATATTTGAGAGACGCAAAATATATCTGTCTGTCTATTATTGTCTCTTTGATGGTCTCTTGGATAACTCAATAATTAATTTTTATTCTGGATCTGGATAGGTGGCGAAGGGATCCAATAAAGATTGGAGATTGTAGGCATGTTTATATTGTCCATATCACTGAGCCACATATCATGTCATATATATTTTCACTGATTTTGAAGTCATCAAAAATGAATAACACAAATAAAAATACAAAACCACATACAAGATACTAGAAGTAAAGATGAAACTAAAATACAAAGAAGCAAAAACAGCACCTTCGCCAGTCAATAAAATAGATACAACTGTTTATAAACGACTAGTTGGGCAACTGGTAATAACTTTTTGGTAATGTTTCAACAACATTTTAATGGTTTTGATAAGTTTTTAGCGGATTGTAGCCGGATGTTCTGTCCTACTTACTTGCAGCATTGACGGCGGCTTTAATAGGTTGATGATATCTGCTAGGATAATCTTTATACATGTAGCTATGAGTAGAAATATATACTAACTGCGCTCCGCGGTTTCACCCGCGTAAGTTTCGATGCCATGATCGCCGTGCCGTTTCGATCGAGATGAAAAATAGATGTATCCTTTCACCAGCATATTGTACGGAACATGTCAACTGTGATACGGAATCTCTTAAAACAACTAAACATATTAATTGGGTCTACGTTTTGAAAGAAAAATAAACGAACTGTGTGTAGGGTTGCCACCTCTTACCTGTCTAAATCGAGGAGAAATGAACCGTTGGGAATATCTCTATATTCCCAACTTGCGACACTTACCTCAAAAATTGTACTTTAAAACAAAATATTTCAGAAACGGATCTCTAAATCGAAAAATGGTGTTCTCAACTTCATGATCTTTTCCAAACACCCATTCAAAGATACTCAAGATGGGTTTTTGGACAAAAAAATACCCCCATTTTACTTGTATGGGAGCTACTCCAATAAACCATTTCAATTTTTTTTTACCACTTATTTATAATGTTTACCAATAACCACTCTTTTGCCACAATTAATCTACGTACCCATACCAAATTACAACTTTCTAGTTCTTACAGTCTCCGAGTAAAACCGCGGACAAACAGACGGACATGATGAAACTATATAGGTTCTCTAGGCTTTACTACGGAATCCTAAAAAGCTTTGTATTTCCGCCTTGACATGTTTTTCATTTAAACGATTTCTTTCTTTTTCATTTCGACTTCAAGCAAAGTTTTGAATAACTTGTTATTGCGGGAGAATTTTCGTATATTTAAAATTTCGTCCGGGAGATGGGAGATTTTAATTTTCAGAGCCGGGAGACTCCCGGAGAGGTGGGACACTGTGTGTGAGGAATATTAGTTGGAAGTACTCTAAATAATCTTAGGTGTAAGATTGTTAAAGGTTAGACAAACATGCGTTCTAGTCACGCTTTGAAAAAAAAACATCGGCGAGGTAGCCTTGCGGTTCCTACTTCCTTCAGGACCGTTAGTGTCCTACCCTCATTCTAAGGGTTCTACCGTGATTCCATCCGTCTTAAAAACTTTTCCATATGCATTATTCTCAATATTCCCGAATATTTCATCAGTTGACATTAGTAAAGTCGTTAGATTGGCGATAAGTTAGTTTATTGTCTTGTCAATATTTAGCGGACCAGGTGCGACCCCGTTACGGAACAAGCACGAAGATTTGTTGTTGTTGTTACTGCTTGACATATAAATCCTCAGTCTCATAAGTCAACCTGGTGATTACTGCGCTACTGGAGAAGCGATGCCTGGTGGACATTGGTGGGTGTCCACTACCATTGCACGATTTTGACGGCTGTTACTTGTCTGATTGTCTTCGTGAGACAGAGACGCCACTGAAAGCTGTCTGCGTTTTCTCGCTTGACGTCTCTTACCGTCTTACGTAAGAATGTTATGCTAGGCACACACAGCAATCGAATTGACTCCATCGCAGTGTTACGTGCAAACGGCGTACTTCCCCGGTCGTTGTCTTTGGAGACGTGGTGCTACTATCAAATTATTATTTTTTTATGGTACAGTGGGGAAATCGAGCAGTTAGAGTATATACATCCCCATAGACGTTATTCAGATGCGTCTCCCTCCTTCATCGGCCACCGGACACTTACACCGCTGTCACTTTAACTAGATATCGTATGAGCGGGAGGTACCTCCTAAATGTGCCGGCCATATACGGCAGTAAACAGCGCAAACTGTTACCTGGAATATCGTTCGTATTATTGCGTCTTTTTTGAGGCAAAATGTAATCTATATCATCTTCCATTTTAGAATCAACGAGTGATACTCTCTACAAAGTAATCGTGAAAACTTATCAAAGCTGCAGTCATATTCAATCCTACTAATATAATAAATGGGAAAGTTTGTATGTTTGTTTGTTACTCAAAAACTGCAGAACCGATTTTCATGAAATTTGGCACACACATAGAGAGTAACTTGGATTAACACAGGATAGTCTTTATTCCGATGTTCCTTATCCTCCTATTTTCCCCGGGATCGAAATTTACGCGGGTGAAACCGGGGGGCGCAGCCAGTGTGCCATAACTAGAATCATGACTTGTGCCTGGGTGTAAATTATTACAGTCAGCTTCCGTAGTCGTGTAGATACTAGATAGTCATGCGGTTTTCTTTGTAATTATAACCATTTAAATTGTAAGGGGTTCGCAAAATCGGTTTCGCGGATCGCTTGGAAAAACTAACGGTTCATTTAAACTACTTCTATGATTATTTATTGGTTACGTTTGTGCTTACATGTACGTTAGAAATTAGTTATAATTAATTAAAAAAATAATTAAAATTAATTTCGTCTTTATTTCTATCTAAAATATTATTATAGCTAGCTTCCGCCCGCGGCTTCGCCCGCGTGGATTTCGGACTTCAAAAATTATTTAAAATTTTAACTTACTTAACTGTTACTATTTTAAAATCGCCCCCAATTAGTTTTCCGTAAATATATTCAATGTACAGACACTAAAATTTTACTGTGTTATTATTATGTATACCTATATAGATTTATTATTTATTATTATTACATTCATATAAAAATCTTTTTTTTTTTGTAATTTGGAACCCATAATCAAATTTGAATTTTCATTTGAAAACACGGATACCAGATATAAGGGGGCAGACGTGCAAATGGAGCCATTTTCGTGACTACCGACTGCCATAGACATCCGCAAAGAGGTTATACAGATGCGTTGTCCCCCTTCCTCCTCCCACCTCCATAGGCCACCGGACTTACACACGCACGCTGTCGCGTTTCGTGCGTTGTGTAGCTGTCACTTTACGCCGGGCTCGTGCAAGAGAGAGGTACCTCCCGGGTCGTTCCGGCACTTTCCGGCTACGTGCATGTAAGCAGCGTGTTACTGCCTCTTACTAAAATATGTGATATGAGATGGATAAATCGATCTTTCTTTGATAAAAAACATTGAGCAATCACGATAGCGATAAGGTATAGAATTTGGCCGACACGGTCATTACGAAGCATGGTCTTGAAGTGCTATCTTGAGATAATAATATTATATAGTCTAGTTATGCCTTGCCTGCTGCTGCCATGAGTGCCATGAGTGCTGCCTTGAAGGCCAGTTAATACCCTAATGGGATGACGCCACTTTCCACAGAGGGTATGTCCCCTACAACAGGACAATCTCATCAACTTCGGGACAGTGCAGTGGGATCGTTCTCATACCCATTCTTCCCTTGCGAGCGGTCGCGTAAAACCTTCCTCAAAAGTGCCAGTTTTTACCCTTAAAGGCCGAGAGACGAGGGACAAAAAAGTCCGCGGACAAAAATCCCTCATTGAGTTACTCGATACAGCGATCTATTTTGGCGGACAAAAATCCCTCGTCTGCGCAGGCCCTTAGGGTCAATTCACACCAAAAGTGCGGCGAAGGGCTGCGAAGCGGAGCGCAGTTTATGTGTAGAATTTCAACTTTATTTTCATTACTATAGTACTTATTATCGAATTCTCGCGACTTCTGGAGCATTCCAGCGACTTCTAGCGCATTTCAGCGACTTCGCGGGAATCCGCGCGTCTCGTTCGAGTTTCTCATGCGATAATAAGTATTATAGTAATTATTATAAAGTTGAAATTCATATGACACATAAACTGCGCTCCGCTTCGCTGCCCTTCGCCGCGCTTTTGGTGTGAATTGACCCTTAGTCCTCTTTGTTTATATGAGGGGTACAAAGAGCTCACTGATTTCAGCTTCGTCCGAGATGTCGGTTTTTAGCTGCGCTTACTAATCCCCACCACCACAAGACAAGACCAGACATGACACGACTTATACAATGACGGGGACACTTGATACGTCTCACACTTGACTGCTTTTGTGTTTTTACCCAAGGCGGAACCTTCCCGTTACGTCTTCAAACATATTTTTTGTCCGCTAAAATAGAACGCTTACAACTGTATGGAATAACGCAATCGTGTGATTAAAAGTAACTACGCGGTACTTTTCATACACTTTCCGGTCCGCGGACATAAGTCCGGACCAAAGTGCGCGGACGAAAATCCCTCGTATGCGCAGGCCATTAGTGTGAGAAGTGAACACAAACATGTTTTTTAATTATCTTAAATGTGCACGGGAGACTGTAAACAGCCCCGGATTTCGCTATGGCGGGGCCCAGGGTTTGGAAGCCTTGGAGTTGAAAAGGAAGCCTTTTTATGGGTACAAAAATGAACTTAAGGGTCAATTCACACCAAAAGCGCGGCGAAGGGCAGCGAAGCGGAGCGCAGTTTATGTGTCATATGAATTTCAACTTTATTTTCATTACTATAGTACTTATTATCGAATTCTCGCAACTTCTTAGCATTCCAGCGACTTCTCGCGCATTTCAGCGACTTCGCAGGAATCCGCGCGTCTCGTTCGAGTTTCTCATGCGAAAATAAGTATTATAGTAATTATTATAAAGTTGAAATTCGTATGACACATAAACTGCGCTCCGCTTCGCTGCCCTTCGCCGCGCTTTTGGTGTGAATTGACCCTAAGGGCCCCTAAGCTGTATTGATTAAGTTGGCCGATGAATTATGCGATAAATGAGGAGTTTACGAAATTATTGTACCTACGACCCTAGGGATCCGTAACTACTAGACATACAAAATCGTTGCCCTCTTTTACCTGAATCGGCTTAGGTCAACCACAACCTTCACATACTGTCCAAAACGCTGCAATGTGCCATTTTGAGCCAGAATTGTTACTAAGACTCCGTCAGTCGCACAAGCCCATCCCATTGCAGGCCACATTGAGAGTTTTGCCATAGTTGCCATGCTTCCGGACCAGTTCACGTCGGCGCAGTGCCTCTCTCTTACATAAAAATAGACAAATGTTAAGTGATCTATGTGGTCATGAGCTACGCTTCTTGCGGTTTTTTCTAGAGACGCTGTGAATGTTATGAATGTTATATATTACGTACCAAGGGCTTAAGCTTTAATACCAGGTGATCTATTATGTACCGACATAGAAGCAAGTAATCAAAATAATAACAAAATAAAGGAAATGTAGAATAGTGAAGCTAAAATAAGAAAGGTGCGGACCACGGGTCCGCAGTAGTAATAATAAGAATTATATAAAAAAAAAAAGACATAGAAGCAACTGAGTAGTCAATGTAGAGTAGGAAATGTAAATTTTCGCCATAACAAACGTGGTCATCAGCTAATTATTACTCGTGCGTGATATCTTGGCACCTTCGGACCTGTCGCCCTCGTACGGGAGTCATCGGGGACGTGCGGGTACATCCCCCCTTTCCAACCAGGTCCCAAGTTGTCGCGCTAGAATACTTCGAGTTAGCTTCATGTATCATATTTTCATATTGTCTCTATACAATAGGACATTTTTTTTCACATTTTAGGTTACAATATTGCCTTTTTAGTAGGGATTCATATTATTTTGGAAAATGTATTATAGCCTTATGTTATTATGTGAAGAGGCAGCTTTCTATTTTAGTGAAAACAAATTACAAAAACACAAATGTTTCCTCTTTCTAATATTGGTAGGTATAGGATGCATTTAATATAAAATAAATAAACAAACTATTAATTGGTCCATTTAAGTAGTCATTTTATTAAAGAAAGCCAATAGTCATTATGAGATAACGATTCCAAAATTAGCAATCAAAAGTATAATTATGTATTAACTAGCTACGCCCCGCGTTGTCACTCGCGTAAATTTTGATCCCGTGGAAAATAGAAAATCATCCCATGGCATCCCATAGCAACATGTTTTGGATAAAAGCTATCTTATGTGTTAATGCTAGTTACTCTCTATGTGTGTGACAAATTTCATGAAAATCGGTTCAGCAGGTTTTGCGTGAAGGATTAACAAACATACAAACTTTCGCATTTGTAATATTAGTAGGATTTATCACATTATTAGACGAATATAACAATACTAAATTAATAATAGGTCTTATGAAATGAAAGTAAAATTTAAAATGAGTGTGTAGGGTTATTAGGTAGATATAATCTATTCGAATACTTAGAAAACAAGTTTTCATTAATATTAATGCAAATTACGAAATTGTAGCGCTAGAATATTATTTCTACTAGATTTAAATAACTATTATGTTATATTCTATAAATATGAAGTCCATGTGATATGAAATTAAAAATGATATAGGTAATAGGAAAGACATTTTATGTCAACTATTTTAATGTACACCACATTCAATCAGCTAGTTCAGCGGTAGTCAGATAGTCAGTCAGCAGCTACAGTACCTAGTCGGCCTTTTTTTTGTGTTGCAGATAAGATATTCAGTAGTCAACTACTAGAGACACATTTATTTAAACATAGAGTTTTTTCGTGCGACATTTTGTTGGATAAGGAAGCAAACAGTTTATTTATTATATTATATATTTCAAATGTTACTTCGCCTCAATCCTTACTATCAGAAACCCCACGACACTCAACAGCGTCGTCACTTCACATCGTACAAAATGTACTCCAACACGACAAGATAATTTACCAGGACTGCTTGACTGGAGAGAGCTGTGTTGTCGCGTTTCGTGAGTTGTGCAAGCAAATATGGGGACAAGAGGAAGGGGGGCAACGCATTTATTAAACCTCTATGCCGATGATGGGCTTCGGTAGTAAAATGGCCCCAACTGTTAGTGTCACCCCTTTATACAAAAAAACCAGGCCAAGTGCGAGTAGGACTCGCACACTGAGGGTTCCGTAGGAACGGGAGTTATGAGCAAAAGTAATAGACGTTGAGAAAATTACACTTCCCTGCGACAAGTTGACAAACTTATATATGCGGGTGCTTGCATACATGAATGTGCTTATATGAAACGAACTACATGCATAAGTTGGTAAAGATTTTTCCAGTGATATTAATTTTATTTACCAATTTTTAGATTTATTCCTATATGTATACTGTAAGGTTCTTACTTCTTGCCAAATTTCAGAATTCTAGCTCAACGGGAAGTACCCTATAGGTTATAAGTGCGTTTCATACAAAATTTGTGCATAAATGGCAATAACTTTTTATTGCGTTAACTTAGAAGTGTGATTTTTTCAAGGCATCAAGACGTAACTAACCTCCGTATTTGACTATAAATTCAGCTTAATCCCTTCACGCGTTTTAGAGAAAAAGGTCTTGACAGACGTACAGACAGACGGACAACAAAGCGATCCTATAAGGGTTCCGTTATCTCTTTGAGATACGGAACCCTAAAAAGGACTAGATCTTAGTGCCGCTGATCCCTAATCTGCCACTGGGTGGAACAGGAACCCGGGAACTCAACAAAAAGGTAATTTCTAAAGTAGGTTTTATATTTTATCATTTATCACGCCCGCGCCGGTGCTCACCGACCGTGGTATACGGGGTGTGAATTGAACCAGCGCAGTGGCGGAAGTACGGCCATTGTGACTGGAAACACACGATATGAAAGGATGATAACGAACCATTGTTTCTTTGGCGTATCTCCTTCGCGCGGGAACTGCTGGGATCTTGTTATATTTGCTCGCCGAATTTCGGCCAAGCTATAGCAAGTAGCCGAATTGTGGTGGCCGTTTCTATTGAGACACCAGCGCAGGACATAATTATTATTGGTGCTCACAAGCGGTTGTACAGATACAAGTGTACAACTGTCTATTCTCATGGTTACCCCTACGCATTCATGTGCCCCTAGTACCTAAGTATGGTAATTTCAAGTTCTCTTGATTCCAAATTTGACCAATTTATACGAACTAGGGATTATTAGGCGCAGGACTCAATAGGACTTTTAACGAATATTTAACAAGGATAACAAGGATATCAAGGATAAAGGATACCAAAATGGATCTCAAAAATTATATCGATCTTAGAGCATCCCGTCCTTTTTCATACATATAATCACAATATAATACATATATATATGTGACGATGATGTTAATGAAATAAAATTATGATAATATGGAATTAAATATAATCATCGTTTCCATTTTATGTATTCCATAACGGAAATTACTCACAGACTGTTGACCCTGTTCAAGCCTTCCTTTTATGCACCCACTCGCAAGTTTCACATTGTCAGATTAGGTTTAATTATAAAAATAATTTCTCCCGTGTTCACCATTAAACTAATTGTTTAAAGTATAAAAACTGTATAAAATTGAAAAATGTTATACAAAACAGGTTATCCGTTTCTTCAGGTCTTATTATTAATTTTCTTTTGTTAAGATTTTAAAGGACTAGAAGCCTATTATAGTGGTAACGAAACTGGTCATATTTTTATTCTTTCTGTTTTTAAATTGAATATAGATTTGGACCTTTTATACTTCATAGATGTTCAATATCTTATAAATATGATTGAATATTACTTGCAGAGACCTTTACCGTAATTAAATAAATATACATTTTAAAACAGCTGAAAACAAAATTCAAACGTCTCTACATACGTAAATACAGTTGCAAAACAAGTGGGTAAAGAATAATTATTAAGGCTCTTTTGTTGTCGAGTGTACTCTTATCAAAGTCGCAACAGTGGGGTTTAAACGAAGTGACATTTCCCGTATTCCAGAGACAGGTGCTCAGGTCAAAAGCTCGTGTAGACCAGTGAAGCGTCTCGCGACTTCCGGGAGTAAATTGTCATGCGCTGGCACAAAGGGCGCACCGTTGTACCTTTTATATGGCTAATTGCGTGCAACACAAAGATGAGCCTTTTTTTAGTTTTTTTTATGGTATAGGGAGGCATACGAGCAATTGGAGCCATTTTCATGACTACCGACGCCCATAGACATCCTCATAGAGGCCATGCAGATGCGCTGCCCTCCTTTCTCCTTTACCTCCATGGGTCACCGGCTACTTACACACCCCACGAAACGGGACAGCATAGCTGTCACTCTACGGAGGTTTCGTGTAAGCGAGAGGTACCTCCCCGGTCGTGCCGGTCCAGTGTGGCACTACCTCTTACCTGTACCTATATACCGGTTTATTGGCCAGTATAAAGGGGCAAGTGCAGTTAGAACAATTTTCAACACTTTGAAATCGACGCAACGGCCGTCACCGCACGGCGCGCCGGCGCTACGCTCGGAATACATTTCATAGAGATCCATAGAAACCAGTGATGTCGTCGGCCACGTGCAGTTGCCGTCCGCAGCCCTCTCGGACTTGTACCTTTTCTAGCCTTGTGAAATTATTTCAGTTAAGCCCTTAGATATTTATCCTAACTCAACCTGTTCGTCAAGTGTTGACTCAAGATGCTATTAAATTAAAATTAATAATGAGACATATAATTATATTATTTAATTATCTTGTTTTTTTTATGAAATCGACAAGCATCGTTTATAATATGTACTATATATTATATAATATGTATATTGGTATGAAAATCTGGAGAGTTTCTTAGTTTGATTGAATTTTTATGTTGTTTTATTATAAATGAATACTTTTACTCATTTTGGTTATTAAAATATTTACAATAACAATAAAATACAGTTTCAAACTGGCATAAAATAATAACAATACTAAAATTCTTTATTGTTCACCAAAACTGATTACAAGATAATTATTATAGTACATGAAAACATGCAAGACAAGCTCCTGTCTACTTAGTAACCATTTACGTAAATATTTATCGTATCTACTTTCTATGAAACAATAATGAAACAATAATGAAAGACTGGAATGAATGATATAAATAAAAGGGTAATTTGAATAATTGATCTCATACGTTGCTATCCGTGTGAATGTAAACAAGATAGGAGTCATTTCATTGTCTGAGGAGATGAATGTGAGTTCTTTATCAATGAGCCGGTTCCAACGTACGTAAAAACTATCGCAGCTAGCCTGTTTTCTCGGGAGGCTCCAAATATGAGTATCCGTAATATGCAGTTTAGTGGCAGTAAGGATACTAGTATTTCGACTACAATAGGCTTGTATCTAGACGATCTCGTTTCTTTTGTAGTTACGCTGTTGAAACGAATATAATACCAATACGGGTTTATTAACCATCGTACGACCAGGTTTGGGTTCGAAAAATGTACGACCAACGATACGGTATAAGTAGGTATCTGTTCGAGGGCTGAGATGAACCACGCAAGCATAATTTGCTTGATTTTTTTCTCGAATAAACCTCTTACAGATGCTAGACGGTAGCATAACTAAACACCACCACAAATCTGTTCATAGGACTAGTGAAGACTATTTTGTCTTCGGGGATTTGCTAGAGTTAGTGTAGGTATAGTGTATAATTGACTGACCGTCTCGCTTGTCTCTTACTCTACGCCTATTAAATACCCTTACTCTACTGAATATGAAAATTGTTACATTTAGTAAAAATGAGTGATATTCACATTTAAACTTGAATGGACAGAGTACAGAGAGTTGTTACTAATTGTTCTTTAGAATGTCATATTGATGATATACAGGAGACCGAGCTGCGTCATTAGATCATAATGAATGAATGTAGTTTATTATTTACCTTTGTTTATAGAATACTATATTCATATAAAGAAGCACCTTTTCCAAAAGTGCTAAACATGCTTACTTTTGAGTTCCATAGGCAAATGGCAAAAAGAGTAATAAGAGTGTTACTATTACAACATCAACACGTTCCATACTTTGTCTGGATTCACCCACATTCTGTATATTTATATATTTAAGATTTTTACTATAGAAATATATATAATACATAGATAAACATCCATGACGTAGGCGGGATTCGAACCCGCGACCCCCTGGAC
>LUGF01039913.1:81695-121762 GCA_001625245.1 Calycopis cecrops
CACATCTCTATGTCTTCTATGCGGGTGTCTATGCGCGTCGGTATTCTTGAAAACTGCTTCTATTGCTCTTTTGCTTAGCTGCACCCCGCGGTTTCACCCGCGTAAATTCCGTTTCCGTGGAAAAGCATCCCCTGGCATCCCATAGGAACATTTTTTCGGGATAAAAACTATCCTATGTGTTAATTCAAGTTACTCTTTATATGTGTGCCACATTTCATGGAAATCGGTTCGACAGTTTTGCGTGAAGGAGTACCAAACAAACGAACAAACATACAAAATTTTTCATTTATAATATTACTAGGATAAAAAAGGCTTTAGGGTCCTATCCTTACGTGTTTTGTGGTGGGATTTTAGATATAAAACACAATACTAACATACATTCACTAGCACTATTATATTCTTACTATTGAGTGATTATGAGTCATCTAATTACAGATATAGCCATTAAGTGCCGTTATACGAATGTTTTTTAAACTGTTTGAACCAATTTTACCCGCTTTGTAGCTAGGTATTTGTCTGACAACAATCTAAACTGGGTTTTTGTGTTATTATGTAGTATATGAACGCTATTTAATGCAATAAAGCGGAAGACTTTAGTTGAAGTTATCTATATATATTGGATTTTAAGAATTCATTTTGCATTTCCTTGTGAATATCTCCTTAGAAAATTATCTTAAGGAACCTACCTATAGGTGAACATAAAATTACTTTTACCCTAGACATTAAAGAAATACGCTTGTAAACTGGATTTAAATAACATATTTATTATACTCGTACCTATTTATCCCTAGCAGCCGACCTCGAAGGATAAATAATAAATATAATTTTATCCTAGACATTAAAACAATTAAAAAACTTTTGTGGAAGGCAATAATCTTGTAAAGTATGTTTAAATATAATATTTATTTACTATTCTCACGGATCCTTAGAAGCCGGTTTCCAAGGATAAATAATAAATATATATACTTTTATCATCGACATTAGAGCAATTAACGCTTTGGGATTTTGTTTATTGATTGGTGCTGAAGATTTTCGAAACTTCTTCTTGATTTAGGTATAGGTATGAGTAGCTGTGCCCCGCGGTTTCACCCGCGTTAATTTCTAAGAAATCCATATAAACTTCAACACCCTATTTCACCCCCTTAGGGGTTGAATTTATAAAAATTTCTTTTGAGCTCTGCAGATCGCTGTCAATATGTCTATGGAGTTGCCCTAGAGGCCTAGAACATTATAAGCTACTAGCTGTGCCCCGCGGTTTCACCCGCGTTTAATTTCTAAGAAATCCATATAAACTTCAACACCCTATTTCACTATATTCTAAAAATCCTTTCTTAGCGGATGCCTACGTCGTAACATCTACCTGGATGCCAAATTTCAGCTTGATCCGTCCAGTGAGTGGTTTAGGCTGTGCGTTGATAGATGGCTATGTCACGTTTGAGTTTTATATAATATGTAGATTACGATATGATTTGAAATAATTTTTGTAGGTATTTGGTAACATGTATAAATATAATAATAACATATAATTGATTGTCTGAGATTGTGCTTGTAAGAGGTAGCGCCACGCAGCACGCTGCAAGCATGCATGCCTTGAGCGGACACTCTCGCTTACACGACACCGCTGTAAAGTGACAGCTGTGCTTTCGCGTTTCGTGCGGTGTGCAAGTAGCCGGTGGCCCATGGAGGTAAGAGAAGAAAGGAGGGCAGCGCACCTGTATAGCCTCTACGCGGGTGTCTATGGCATGGGTAGTCATGAAAGTGGTTCCGATTGCTTGTTTGCCCCCTTATAGTATAAAAAAATTATTGTCTATGAAAGAATGTTTGTGGTAACAGTTTCGTCACTGATAATATTTTAACTACAATAACCGGATTGCTTATAACAACGTTAGTTCATGGCAGAACAAAACATCCTGAAAACGCGTAATAGGTGGATGATCAAACATTTAAAAAAAGTTGTATGACATAGTAAATGTCGAATTATTTTCTACTTTGTATTTGCAGTTTAAATAATGTTTATAACTACATGTAGAGTATGTACGTACGTACATTATTTTTGAACACAGACATATCGACCGGATACATTAAAACGGATCTTTAATTTTATGATTTTCTTTTCATTGCATTAAAGTTTTTAAAAAGACTGCTCAAATCAACCGTCATTCTTCTTTCAAATTCGAGAATATTTGAGTGAGTAATCTTATCATATCTTATTAATTTTATAAATGCCAAATTACTAAATGATCTAAGCAAAGTTTGTATATTTGTTTGTTGCTTTGTTACTCCATGCAAAAACTGCTGAAGCGATTTTCATGAAATTTTGCACACACATAGAGGGTAACTTAGATTAACACATAGGATAGTTTTTATCCCGAAAAATGGGCCTATGGGATGCCATGAGAAGATTTTCCACGATATCGAAATTTACGGGGGTAAAACCGCGGGGCGCAGCTAGTAAAATATAATATGAGAGAGCATTTTAAAGCATTTTTAAGACCTTTAATGCAATTAAAAGAAAATCACAAAATTGCAGATCCGACTTTGCTTTTTTTTTATTGCTCCGGTCGATGTTACTGTTCGATAAATTAACTTCTATATAAATATAACGAGTCCTTGTCAAACAGGCAAATCAACTTTACCATCAGACACGAATAAGCTAAACTATGTATACTTGAGTCTACTAGTTTTTTGTGGGGCCGAGTTTTTTCTGCTGTCGTTAGTGACTATTTTCCCATCTCCGTCATTGATTGTGTCTTGAAATCTATCAATACTTACATATAAAAATAAATGTTTGGTTGTATGTCTTTTATGGAATTATAAACTATGCATTTGGTATAATGGATCTTGCAAAGTTGTTGCACATGAGCCTACCCCGTGTCTGAGTTATGATTTTTAAAATTCAACCTATAAGAGGATGAAACAGAGGGGTGTAGTTTAAGCGACGGTGAAACCGCGGGGCAAAGTTAGTTAAAAATAAATATCGAATGTGATCATTGCCAAAAACAAAATCGTTGAACGTCAACGACCACATTAAAAATAAAGCGACTTCGTCCTTGAGCCTCGATATTAGTGTTAAAAAAGAGTTGTGCCACAAAATGTTCTGTTCTCATAAATTTCTAAACATTGAACGAGTAAAGAGAACTAACTGTATCTGTTTTACCTACTGCAGTGCTTTAATGTCTTTTGCCAAATTTTAAGTACCCATTCAAGTAATTTGCAAACGTTGCAATAAAATTTATAGCATCTTATTACATTTCAAATTACTTGAAAATGCTATAATATAACCAGAGCCGTATCTAGGGGTTAGTTGCCCGGGAGCGCGAAGACTAGGGGGCAGTTAGTCTAGTGCCTCGGACTTCTTAATACTTTCCTAGAGGCGGCCCATAGCCTTTTGCCCCCCTTTTGAAAACATAGATCCAGAGTTGATTAATATAGCGTCAGTACCTGTCTAAACCTAAATCATCACCTAGGAGAGTGACACTAACATGAGATTTTTGTAAATTAGTACAGAGTGATTGAGAACTGATTGTGTTTTTCCAGATTTACAAAACAATGTACACGAAAATCAACATCTATGCAAAAGAGCAATTATATCTCCTAAAAAGATGTTTTCAACATAATAAATTGATCAATTAAATCTCTCGTACCTATATATTATCATCAAGACCAGGGGTTCCCAACCGTTTCTTGGCTAGGGACCACTTTTATATAATTCTCAATAGCAGGGACCACAACTTAGGTATAATAAAAGTATCTCACTTCTTATTATTAGCATGGGAATCAACGGCTTGCTAAATTTAAAATCATTCGCAGAATATTTTTTGGCTTCTGCGCACCACTGGTGGTCAACGACCACTAGTTGGGAAGCATTGATCTAGACTAATTAGACTCTCCTCGTATTTCAGTTATTGCGATTGGAGGAATCTCTCCTTGACCCTTATCTCCTCCCCATCTTATGAGCCTAACGGAGTCACTCTTATAGCACTAAGGGCGACAGCAGAACGTTATGCGCTACATCTGCTGCAATGTAACAATTGTACCTCTACTTATATATTTATAAACACTCACTACTCGATCTCCACCGACCTGTCAAGTGCTATTCGTGTTATTTGTTGTTAATAAACAAGAGTGACGATCGGGAACTGTGAACCGTGAAAGGCTTGCGATTCTCTCTGCCTACCCGTTAGGGAACTGACGTTGAAGTCTATCTGTTGTGTTGTGTTGTTGTATGTTCGTAAATACTTTAGGAAGTAAAGAAACGGAAAAGAAGTAAAAAAGTCGGCAATTTACTCGTCCCCTACCTAGTTGTTAGCGTACATCATATAACTGAATTATAATTCCATTCACACACGCCACAGCGGAACTCCAAAAGTGTTTCCGTGCCCACAACAACAAAAAAAAAGACTTATCAGCATGTTCTTGGTCGTATTCACTGTACAAGGTCTTTAACCGTTCGGCGAAATTCAGTGCTAAGTGGAAAACGTCAGTGAAATATAAACTTTATCGCAGAAGCCACTCGACTTAGTATGCTTGATGCGAATCCGATTTTCCGTTTACATTAGAGATTTTTTTTAAATCTAACGCATGAAAGTGAGACACTTTTAATTACTGATTTATTTGTAACCAATTAATCCAAGAAATAATCCATTTGTTCGATGTTTATCATAAATGTTATGTTAATTTGTTTTTAAACAATATATTTGAAAATAATGGCCTGTATACACTTTCCGTTGTATTATTAGATGTCGCATTAGATGATGTGTAAGTGGAGCATTATCAGACATTAATAATAAAAAAAAAAGTTTAAAAAACCATTAAAAAGGCAAAAACTGTTTGTGAAACTGTACTAAGTTTTCAGTCTCATATTGCTAATAGGTTAATTATAATCTAGAAATTTCTCCTGCTTTACCCCGAAATTCGATTAGAATACCAACTTTTCCTAGAGAATTGATGCACGTAGTGTCTTCATGAAAAGACCTTATTATTCTCTCAAAGGCTCACAACTCAAAGGATGTCTGAGGACGTTGATGATCTATTAACATTAGGTGGCCCAACTGCTTTTTTGTCTCTTAAGCTATATAGGTATAAAAGAAAAAAAGATTGTGTCTCTGTCGCACGATTTTGTTATTATTAATTTTTTTTGGATTGCCATAGGGGGTAAGCAATTTTAAACACGTTATTCACGTCAAAAAACGTATTGGCTTTCAGTACATCACGCACGTTACAATTACCCTCTAATATTGCCAGCACGTTTGCTGGCAACACTCGGATTATGTCACTGATACTGACGTGCTTCGAATGGCTATATGGATGCCATAACTAGTATTTACCCGCTATAGTAGAACGGCCAGTCGTTCCAAACTCTGCCACTGCGGTTTCGACATGCATTCGCACGTTGTCTTTGAATGCCCTATTCATTCAGAAGTAGGACTAGCATCATCTAAATTGCCGACTCCGGATTAATATGGCAAAAATCCCGGACATTTAAACGAAATATGTTTATTTCCCCGGACATCTCTGGAAAAGAATCTTTTGCAACAAATATAAAAATCTCGTTATATTTTAATTTTGGTTCGGCACGAACCCAACGCGTCACGTCTGAGGTTAAAATACTTACCACTAGACCACGAGGCAGTGGAACCTCTAGTTACTAGTAATATATCTCCTCCAAACTGATGACTATATAATGTTTCCTTGTTTGAATAACAAGTCCACTCTTTGAAGATTATAAACGTAACTTTCTTCGTTGATCTAGGTGATCACGGGTTGCGTAACAACCTGTAGCATTGTTTACATTTATGTCATCGGGTTACAAGATGAAACCTGTTGGACTACTAGATTATTTTTCTGATTGCAAAATTCAAATCTAGGACAAAATTATTACGTAGCTTTTTTTAGCAGTAAACAAAAGATAAAAATCCCGACAAGACAAATATGGCAATACAAGTAATCAGTTTGAAGTAAATGCATACATAATTCTGAGATAACCATATCCGCGTTTTAGCCTTAAAAAGCATTTTATTAGAAAGGGTAATATAATATTATATATGAGCTTAATGTGGGCGGAGTCACAGTCAACAGACTTTCCGAACTGATGACTCATGCTGTGCTTCATATTCTTGCATAAAAACAGTGGTACTAGACAATTGAATACCGATATTACCTGTATGTTGACCTCCAAATCATAATAGTAGGACGTGTAACTAGAGCGTCAGTGCAGCCTTCAGATGTGATAAATACTTACCACATAACATACGCAGACTGGCATTTTTCTACTTCTTTCAATCATCAAACAAACATGAACACATTCAGCTATTTTAATGAGGTTTTAGGTGGTAATGCTCGTTTTTATAGGTAAAGTGACTTATTAATTATCTTGTTAATATTACTTGATCTGATAAAATAACTTGACATTGAGCAATGCCTGTCTTATTTTGATTATATCATATTTATAACGTCCTATGATTTTTTGTATAAAATATTTGTATATTGTGCTTTACTTTGTTGTTCTGGTCTATATGAAATAGAACTATATTTTTGAACTAATACAATAACTATACTACAACTTTTGATATTTTTTGTAGAAAGTTTTTATGTAAGAAGTTATTTTTGGAACATACATGATGTAAGAAAACTCTTTTGCCAAAATTAAGAGTACAGAGGTAACATGTTTCAAAATCTTGTTATTACTGAGTACATGTTTTGTTATTATATTATTAAACTGTACGTTAATACGTACAGGTATAGAAACCTAAATTTACATCGCGCTCGGCTTTATATTCGTTATATTTTGTTTTGTATCATCATATTATAAGCGTCTGGGTATTCCAAGTCAAAGGTCAGTAAAACAGGTTTATTGAAAACATCTTGTTGCCGTTGCTATATATTATGACATTTAATTAAAAAAGGCAAAAATTCTCACAAACTTTACCTGGCTAGTTAAATGACATTCTACGGTTTTTTTCTATCTAAAGGCTCTAAAGGAGAATGCTCCTGGATCTATTCCATTTTCTATCTCTATTCACTCTACCTCTCTCTGTTTATCTCCGTCTGTGCACATGTTTCTTCGATTATTATTTATGCGTCTTCCTTGTGCAAGAGACACACACACGCTAATGTAAGAAAACATTGTAAATAAATCTACAAGACCAAAAATCGCAGTTTTTACTTTACAACAACGCATTTTTATATAAATTATGTGACGAAAGGAATACAATATTTATAAAATATTTAGACGACGACGATGATGATTTGTCACACAAATTTTATAAGAGTTTATTGAACTGGGTTTATCACCTCAAAAAAGATCAAAACGACCGATGCTGTTTCGAGTAAATATTTAAGACACCTTCGGGATATGCTATTTTGTTTTCTGCCATAGAAAATCAGTAGGTTCTCTGTTCTTTGATAACACTTCCCACAAATATACGTACAACCAGATGTCTTTGTAGATGTGTTCTCCTTTACCTCACATCCCAATGGGCCATCCGGACTCACAAATCTCACGCCATTATTACCCCAAGTTAGTATAACGTGCCAGCAGGATTCGTTAACAATGCAGCAATAACCTCTTTATAAAATCCTGAGAGTATAGTGATTATATAGCAGTTATATAGAGTAGGTATATAGTATATACATAATATGCTTATTATGTAAAATGTTATTTAACGTCGCGAACCAGAAGAAAGTAATTACTTTAAAGTTAAAACAGATAAAATCACATATTTTAAATGCAAGTGTCAACTTTTTGTATCGCTTTGAAATATCAAAAATGTATTTAATATTTAAAATATTTATATATCAGCTTCAAAAAATTCGTAAGGTAAAGGGAATTTTATTTACTATGAATAAAATTTCTGCTTTTGTGTAGTCTAAGTAGTAAAGTGTAGGAGAAGAGGCAAAAAGGTCCAGTGTTGTCTGGACAGCTCACTTAATAAAATTTTATATCTTAGAAGAAATCTTTTGATCATCTCCCATGAAACGTTGTGTTGCAAGCTATTAAAAGTGAAACTGGTACGTTTTAGAATGCGCAAAGGAGTCTAAAGATTGAACAATTAACACATTTTCGAAACAAGTGTTAGGCAAGATTAATTTATTCAATTATTTATAGAAATATAATATATTATTCTAGTAGGAGTGGCCTTTCTACTGTTCTAGGTACTAGCTAGAAAATGGAATTTGTCCCCTTACTAGTAGGCTTACTTAGTTTTATTAGTAGGCGTTATGAAATTACGTAGGTAGTTATGAAATTTTAGTCGACCCAATTTTCTTCGTTCCTTATTTAACTGCTAAGAAAGCTTCTATTTAAAAGGGAAAACGAGATGTTTTACAATGTTCAGAAGAGCCTTTAATATCTAAAAATCGCGATATTTTTTTTGGTTTTAAAATACTTGGTATAGTTCTGTGAAGTAATTATTATAAAAACCGGATCAGACCGATCACGAACATATTTTTTGCGCGTATGTAAAAAGTTGATTTGTCGATGACTTAGATCATTTATTAATTGCTAAATGATTTAAGATCGATGGATCGGATAGTGCTTAGGATCACAAAAAAAAAACCACAAAAATGTGTAAATGTCAAACACTTTCTGAAAATTTGAGAAATGTGGCTATTTCATTTTTATTATAGAAACTAGCTGGTGCCGTCGACTTCGTTCGCGTAGCGTAGTAATATTTATTTCAAAGTGATTAGTTATTGCTTGCTTGTAGTGTGCCGAAATTCCGATTTCCCGTAGGAATAAAAATTTTACTGCAGTAAAAAGTTGATGACTGGCTTAGTATCTATACACCACAAACAGTTTCATTCAAATCCGTCCAGTAGTTTCGGAGATTAGCCCGGACAAACGGACAAACAGGCAGACAAAAAAATTAAAAAACATTGAAGTGTTCTAATACCTTATTAACATCGCCCCCAATTAGTTTTTCGTAAATATATGCAATGTACAGGCACATGAATTTAGAAAATATTATACATGTATATATATATACATGTGTATACATGTATATGTATTATGTATGTATAGATATGTACATTATTATATAAACATCTTTGAGAACTAGACGGGATTCCCACATAGCGTGAGCGGCATGCCGCAGAGTTATCATGGCTTCAATCAGTCACTTGTTTGAATATGCCAGCGACCAAAATATTGTTATATAATTTTGCTCATTCATGCATGCATGCATCATGCAAAGGGCGTGCACTGAATAACTTAAAGTTCCCCTCATAGGCTATTTATGTGTAGGGAGTTAGGATAGTTAAGTTCATTAGGTACATATGCGTTTTATAAGGTCATTTTCGCCGGTTGATTGCAATAAAAAACATATAACGAAGCATTAAAGTTTTTTAATTAAAACTGTAAAATAAGAATACCTAAATTTCTTAAACAGGGGCGTAGCCAATGCGTATGGCGTATAAATTATATACCCTAATTTATTGAGACCCCAAAAAGGCCCCAATAAATTAGGTAAAACTGGTCCTACGTCCCAGAACTTGGCCCCAAAAAAATTATATAGAGCCCCAAAACGGCAAGCTAAGCCACTGATCTAAAGTCATGGTTAAACATTACTATAAGATAAACCTTAAAGATTGGACAAGTCTTTAAACATATTTCACACGCTATAACTAAAACACGTCACAAAAGTTTTCAAGTAACAAACAAGCGAACGCTCGAACGAAAGCACAGCAAAAGTAGAAGAAATTGTATCACTAATTTGTGTTATTTGGCTTGGCGCATAGAATGCGAATTCCCACATCACTCCCACCACTCCCACCATTGCCATTCAACGGTACTCGTCATTGTTTGTATACCTACACGAGCTGGTGTTACAATTATTGAAATGTCGGACAGAGCGCGCACGTTATATTGGGGTTCCGCTAGCAAATATTGATCGTACATTATTGTTTTTGAGAATCGGACAGGGCGCTCTTGCTCATAAAAATCGTTAAATAATGGGCATGTTATGTTTCTCTAGCACATGGGTAGGAATATATAAAACTACAAACTGTACCTAGAAACTTAAAGATTGGTACAGGGTATTCCTTTTCCTTTCCCCCCTAGGATAATAAAATAAGAGTTGAAGATTATGTGGAATATCAGTGAATTAAACTCGGGTATAACCGTGGGGTACAGCTAGTATTATAATTGGCTTTGAAGTCATTCCCCCTGCTCTTTTAACCCCTTTTCTAATAATTATTGCTGCAAAAAGCTCCCCTTATTAACTTCGCCCTAGGTACTGTGTTCCACCGTCACGATATGTCTTGAACCTTGGGTAATATAAACAAATTTAACGCCACAATCATGAACTTTAGATATTACTAGCTGAGCTCCGCGGTTTTACCTGCGTAAATGAAAATGCGTGGAAATATCGAGATGAAAAATATATGTTGGCCGATTCTCAGACGTACCCGATATGCATACAACATTTCATGGAAATCGGTCTAGCCGTTTAGGAGGAGTATGGTAACTAACATTGGGACACGAGAATTTTATATATAAGTATAGAGAAGCTGATAAATACATGTAGCTATCTATTAAGTACTTTAGAAAGAACTTTTGGCATACGTGAGAACGTATTCTTTATCATACGGAATCATTAAAATATTTTCTAGCTCTATCTTTAAATTCGAGGTCACACTTTTACTATCTACGCAATACATGGAGCAGGGATCAAGACTCATTAAATTTCTTTTCTAATTTTATTCTCCATTATTACAAAATAATAATTCCCATTGTTATTTTTTGTTGCGTATTTTGATGTTGTCATTAATACTCGTCTAGTCTTAGTAGAGGACTTGGAAGATAATTAGTTATACTTAGTCATCCTAATTAAGATGATAAATCAATTAGGTTGTCAGAAACCAAACTTGTTTCCTAATTAGGATGCTTTCCCTAATTTGGATTCTAAATCATTTAGAATTCTAAATTTAGATAAGTGTAATTTAGTAAGTGGCTACCTACATAAGTGACCTTACTGGATAATATAACAAACTAGAAATTGGGTCACTATTGAAAACCACTAACGAAGTTCATATACGTCTGCTACACTCAGTACGCAGCTGCGTTGTCCTCCTCTGCTTAATCTTCCCGTTGGGCCATTGATTCTCTTATGAAAAATTCTTCAACATTGATGATTTTATAATATAAAGGGGCTAACGAGCAGCCGGAGCAATCATTATGACTAGCGACACAGACATTCGCATAGAGGTTACCAGCGCCGGATTTACACCTCTGCGGTCCATAGGCAGGGCATGTGGTGGAGGTCCTCAAATAGTTTGTGGTTAACTGTTGAAAATTTCTATTAAGTTGAAGTTAAAAAAGAGAGTAACTGAATAAGATGGGTAACATGAAATGTATTCATTTTATTACATTATTTGTTTTGTTTCTACGGAGCCTTTAGCGATTTCATTGTTTTTAGTGGCGTGGTGGCGGTTTTTTTTTATGATATAGGAGGGCAAACGAGCAGCCGGAGCTGTTTTCATGACTACCGATGCTCACAAACATCCACATAGAGGCTATACAGATGGGCTGCCCTCCTTTCTCCTCCCACCCCCATGGGTCACTGGCTACTTACACACCGCACGAAACGCGACAGCACAGCTGTCACTTTACGCCAGTCTCGTGTAAGCGAGAGGTACCTCCCCGGTCGTGCCGGCCCAATTCGACTGCACGCAAGCATGCAGTGTGGCACTACCTCTTACCAAAATTGCCTATTCTTCAATCCGGCACTGGAGGTTACAGATGCGTTGCCCTCCTTCCTCCCCCCTCCAAGATCCACCGACTATCTGACTGATCTGTCACTTTACGCCGGTATCGTACAAGCGTGAGGTCCCCGGTCGTGCCGGCCCAATCGCAATGCACACAGCCCACGGACGGGTTCCAGGTGTGACCAGAAGCCAGGTCCCTAGCGGCCACATGTGGGTCGATTATGTAACCGGCTGAAAGTGCCCCAGATGCAACTATGGCCGGTACCTACGTCTGCGTAGATTAGTTGTCACGCAATTTATTGTGCACTCCATTAATGATAATGAACCGGCTTTCTCGTCTGCATTGTAAATATAACATGAGTATGACATACATTCCTATTTACATATTTAGCTCGCTCGCGGTGCTGTGAGGTACCGGGGAGGTACCTCTCGCTTACACGATACCGGTGTAAAGTGACAGCTGTTCTTTCGCGTTTCGTGCAGAGTATAAATAGCCGGTGGCCCATGAAGGAGGAGGAAGAAGGGCAACGCATCTGCATAAATTCTATGCAGATGTCTGTGGGCGTTGGCAGTCATGAAAATAGCTCCGACTTGTTTGCCACCTTATACAACCAAAAAAAAATCATATATAACATAGTACATAATACTTTACATCGAATGATTTACTTTTTAATAGTACTTATAATACAGCAAAATATCGATGGGAGGTTGTAGACTTGTTGTAGACATATTTACTAGCAGAAGCAAATACACTACTTTCCATGGGCCACCGGATTCACAAACCACACGAAAGGCGACTGTAGCCATCACTACACGACAGTACCTTTTCCGAGATCTCTCCTCGGTCGTGTTATTACAAATGATTTCAATTCAATTCAATATATTTTTTTTTATAGCATAGTAGGCAAACTAGCAGTTAGGTCACCTGATGTAAAGTGAACACCAACACCCACAGACATTCGCAACACCAGAGGTCTAACAGATGCGTTGCCGACCTTTGAGGAAAGAATAAGCTCTTTTCTTGAAGATCCCTAGGTCGTATCGGTCCGGAAACATTTATTATTTATTTGTAAACATAGATACATTACATATAGAGCAACAGATACATAAATAGTAATTTGTTTGGCCTTTAACGGCACACAAACAATAGGGAATATGCATGTATTTTTTTTTTTTTTTAATGATAATTTACTATAATTACATTAATGTAAAAAAAATACCAGCGCTGAACAAACAATATTAAGTTCAAAAAAAATGTTTCAAATTAGTAGGCCGATAACAGCTTTTTAAACGATCGCCATTTTGCCGCGGTGACATGACGTCACGCATCATAACAACCACCAATGGCAATGCTCCAATGCTCTTTGACAATCACATTATTATGATATTTGACGTCACAATTCATGCCGACCAATGGCGTGCGTTTCACCTAATTCAATCTTCCCGCACAATTTTTGCACTTTTCAATAATTATTTTCTGATTGAAAACAAAATTATACAAAAAAATATTAATACGTACGCACATCTACAGGAAAAGACTTTATGTCATGTAAAAAAAAATATCATTATTTGAATCATACGCATATTCCCTATTGAAACAATTTATTTTTATACATTACTAGCTGTGCTCCGCGGTTTTACCCGCGTAACTTTCGATCCCGTGGACATATCGAGATGAAAAATAGATGTTGGCCGATTCTCAGACCTACCCGATATGCACACAAAATTTCATGAGAATCGGTCAAGCCGTTTTGGGATGAGTATGGTCACTAACATTGTGACACGAGAATTTTATTTTTTGATCAATCACTGTATCACTATTATATTAGCCAGTCATTAAATAGCTTTCATAATAAAATACTTTGTATTATATATCGCTATTGAGCAACACAAGCAAAGTAGAAAAGATTATTTACGATTACTCTTTAGATTACCTCCAGTTTCTGTTCTTGGCCCCCAACACGACGCAGCAGAGTATGACGAAGTAAATGACCGGATCAGAACTTTTTAGACATGGCATTTATTTTTTTATGCTATGTAATATAGGGCTAGTTTCGCAGTTTCTTAATATAGGTTAGTCTATTACGAACGTGACAGACAAAAATTACCCGTTTTGTATCGAATAGCTTGACATTTTAATGGTAATTTGCGGAACCGACCGCTATACCTAGTACCTATTGATAAGTACGTACGTACGTAGTAGGTATTCAATTTACTTTATATTTATATTAACTGTTAAGTTTTATTGCGTTCAAATTAATATTTTTAATATCAATCAAAAAGGAGCAATCGAACACAGTACCTACCGGTCATATTTATTATTGGCACTTATCATTGAAATTATTACAATTTGTTAGACATATTGTTATTTGTAAAACTTATTTGCTTACTTTCTTACAAACTTTGGTATTTTTATTGATAACAACAAATAATTAATAAAGAATCATTTTCTGTTATTAAACTTCTATTTTTGTTTAAAAGACTCTCATAACAAATTCAAAGTCAATTTTTTGAAAAGATAATATCAAAAGACTTCTCTTTTGAAACAGTCTAACTCATGCCTATCTTCCGTATAATACCTACTTAATAAGTAAGGAAATTTATACAAAATCCTACTAATATTAAAAGTTTGTATGTTTGTTTGTTACTCCACGCAAAAACTGTTGAACCGATTTTCATGAAATTTGGCACACACATAGAGGGCAACTTGGATTAACACATAGGATAGTTTTATCCTGAAAAAATGTTCCTATGGGATGCTATGGGATGATTTTCTATTTTCCACGGGATCGAAAATTACGCGGGTGAAACCGCGGGGCGCAGCTAGTATAATATAAACACGTAATAGACTTTTATAATGGGAGAAAGTCATGATTTTAAGACTAGGTAGGTGATGGGAACGAGCTATGTAAGCTTCTTTAAAATTACGTAATAGTTTTATGTATGAGACGGTCTACATACATACAATTAGATCTTGTGGGATTTATATTAGAATGCTTGAAAACGTCATCGTCTTGAATAGACTATAAAAGTATAACTTTAGTATTATTATCAGCAGAAATAGATACTCACTGATGATCGTAACTGATCAACTGAGTTATGTAACCTTCGGCGTGGCGCTTTAAAGCACCTACGTCGCTTCAGCTAAAATGTTATATTTCTTCGCAATCCTCTTCAGCTCTTTTAAAAATATTTCAATCCTATTGTTCCCTACAACAGTTATTGTAATTTTTTAGTAAAACAATTTGAACGAGAAAAAAATGAAACAAAAATATTACTGCCTCTAGTCCGAATACCGGTTAGAACTGCCATCTCTATATTGATTAGATAACTATGCATGTCACATTCAAGTGTGTTCTTAATTTTTATGATCGAATTATACCATTTCGATGGGACGACAAACATAAACGATTCTCGAATTATATTAACAAGCTGAGCGCGCGTGGTTTCACCCGCATTAGTTTCAATCCCGTGGAAATATCGAGATAATATATAGCCTATATGTTGACCCGACATGTTAGTAATATTCATGCAAAATTTGAAGCAAATCCATGTAGTACTTTTTGAGTTTAGCCCGGACATACCTACAGACAAACAGACAAAAATTCTAAAAACTATTTTTTGGCCTCGATATCGATCGTAAATGTAGATCACGTCTCAAGTATTTATTATAAAAAATAATCAATGCATAGTTTTGACTTTCTTATGATTTCATTATATGTGTATGAGTATGTATTATATGTATGATTTGAACCAAAATAGAGCAATTTTCATCTATACCTACATAGATGAAAATTGCTCTATTTAGGTTCAAATCGGGAACCGGACCAAAGATCTGAACTGAACTCACACCCCTCACGAGGCAGTCGACACAGATTCTTCGTCGATATATTTCAAATCTGAAAAATTATAAAATAATTTTTTTTATGATATAGGAGGGCAAACGAGCAGCCGGAGTCTAATTGAAATAAACCACTACTTATAACCTACCATACGCGACGACGAAAAGGCGCCGACTAAAAGCATACAACATAAGCTTTAACGAATTGTATTATTGTTTCTTTTAGTATTTTCACGTACCCCGTAAACCCGTAAAGTAGTTTTATTTATTAGGAGCAGTCTATATTTATTTATTTATTAAATACCAATATAACCAGTATGAGTATCATCGTAACAGAATACATAATAGATGATACATTTAAAATATAACTTATCTACTTATATAAATTTACAAATTACAATTTATTGAATTATTTATTATTATTATTATATTATTTACCTTTTTTTATAATTACATATTTGAAGAACCTAAGGGTTACTTAATATTATTATGTGTAACTTAACAAATCGTTATCTGAAAAGTGGTTCAAAATGTTCAAAAAATCAAAATGTTGTCTTTTTTTTGCTGATCGTGGAAATTAGCGAGCGATTGGCACAGTTGCTAAGTTGGCAACATTGCGCCACCGGTAGCGGGTTATAATTCTGCTAAGGTCATGGTGTAAACAAATAATATTTGAAACCAAAACAAATATCAGTGTTTATAAACATTATTAATCTTGTTTTCAACATATGTGTCTTTATGTTTATTGTTTATATTCTGTAATTGATGCCTAATATTCAAAGACGGATGGCTTCAAGTGGCTCGTGACTTTTTCTGATGATGATGATGATGATGATGATGATTCAAAGAAACAAAAGAACTCTTTGCAGGTATTTTTTTTTGTGATTTCCGACATCCCTAGACAGTTGGATTTTATTAAGCTTCCCGAAATTTTATTTATTATATTAGAATATTTTAATGATGGATTAAAACAATTAAATTGCCTGAAATGAAATAGCTGCTTGTAACCGTGACCTGTGGCGCTCTGAGGGAGGCCTACTAGGGTTGCCAACATTCTTATTAAATGCATTTAAAAAATATAGTATATTGCAATCAAATACTAAATACTCTAGGTTTAGAATAGTTAGTCGGGCCTGGTTCAACTACCTAAGCTTATTGAGGCATTGAGCATCAATAAACACATCAATTTCAGTCTTGAAAATATAGTTTTTTTTCGAACTATATATTTCTTCAACAATATATAGTACATAGACCTGAAGTATAGTACAATACTATATAATATAGTACACTTGGCAACCCTAAGGCCAACGTCCAATAGTGGACGTCTTACTGATGATGAATGAAATATAATATACCCAGGTGAAGCCGAGGAGCGCAACTAGTTGTACATAAAGGTTCCACTGCATAATATTTTGACTTTGAAAGCAAGGTTGTGATCATCCTCTTACTAACAGTATTTTTATATCCATATACGGTAATTAAATATTAATTCTAATTGAGAAATCTATGTAATCTATATATCACTGGCTTTAGCTAACTGTTAACGAAATAAGAAAATCGTGAAGATAGATAATAAATAAATTTTATTATATGTATAGATAATATTTATCTATTCATATAATAAAATTGTAAGAAAGTCAAAACTGTACTTTGAATATTTTTTAAAAGAATACTTGTTCTACAATCGATATCGAGGGCAAAAATTTAGTTTTTAGAATTTTTGTCTGTGTCTGGTATGTATACGTCTAGGTGTGTCCGGGCTAAACTCAAAAAGTCCTGCATGGATTTACTTCAAATTTTGCATGTTTGTTACTGACAGGTCGAGTCAACATACATATAGGCTACATTATATCTGGATATTTCTGAGCTACTTATGATACGTATGAGGGTGAAACAGTTAGCTAACAATAATAAAATAATTTTTACGACCCAGAAGGAAAGAAATTAGAATAGTGCAGTTTTTCTCTAGCGTGGCTAGGTCAGTGAAATTTGTCAAATAAATGCCAAGATAGATCGACATATAAGACAGCACAGAACCTTAAGGAAAGACCCGAATAAGGTGCACGTAACAGCTGTATACATCATTTAGGAAATGCAATACCGGGATCCCGGTATTTCGGGATATCGATAATCCCTTGCATAAAATGGAGGGGATCCCGTGCGGGATTAGCGGAGCATTAGGGATTAGCGGATTAAAAATTAAAATTGAGAAATGTTATTAATGAGGCGGGATCCCGCAAATAACGGGGTCCCGTGGGATCGAAAATGTCCAGCCCCGCAAATACCGGGATTGAGAATTTCTTGCGGGATTGCATTCCCTAATCATGACGTATAGTATATACACTAATATCCATGTCACACCTTCGAGTCTCCACAGTGGGTTTGTATATCAACGCCCATAGACATCCATAAAAGACCAGGATGTACGTATGCGTTGCCTCGTTCACATGATTTGAATTTGAACAAATCTGCAATTGCTAGACGTGAAGGCTCCATTTTACGCCGGCAATGGGAGAGTAGCTTACTTGATGCTGGGTCCTCTACAAACCTCTCACTAAAACGATAGTTAAGTTAGCTTTCGTCAGGTTTACTTCAGGTGTTATAAAGTCTAACCTACAAAGCGACATACTGGTAAATTCACCAGATTTATTGCTAAATCCAGAGAAGCTATATTCTCTAGACAAAGATATTTTTAACCAATGCAAGCCAGCCACGAATTGAAAACCACATCCGGTTGTATTTTATTCTGTAGTTATAGACAGAAATGTAAAAAAAAAATTTAGTTTCTGTTAGTCTCCAAAACCACACGGACACTTAAAAGTAACCTTTTATTTATATAGAGTATATATAAATAAAAGGTTACTTTTACACAGACAGATACCAGATTCGGTTCTTATGTCGTGTACGTGGCCTGTGATTGCAAAATTGTGATAATAAAAAAAATGCACGAACATTCTAGAAAAAAAATGTTTGTCAACTAGGAGTTTCGACACTATTAACTAATTACGATCGATTTCAATTTCTAGTGTGAACTGAGGACTCCGCAAGACAAAAGCATTATGATCGTGTTACGCTCGATTTCACACTATTTTACTGGCATATCGTTTTCGACCGCGCTCCTTAAATGAGGTGCCATTTGAGAAGCAAACTCCAAAAGAGTTCAATCAAATCCGCCATCTTTGCATTTCTTCTGTGTAATGTAGCTGGAGATGATGATGTTACGGGATGTTCATTTTCCCATTTAATAAACGTCCTTATGGTTTTCGTAATAGGAAACATCATTTTTGAGGTTAACGAATAACACAGTGGCGGGCAGCCGAGTGGAACACGGTGTACTTAAATGGGGTAGCATTGAACTTTTTGTTGCGTCTCTAGAATATGGTTCACATGTTTTTTAAAAGCAGACTTTTAGACGACAGCTAAGGTATGTTGTAACAGAAAGGTGGCCCTTGGAATTAAATGACAAAATCGAAATGAAATAAAATTGTGCAAGGATTTGTTTATAAGACTCGACGAGGATTTGATAGATGCGTCGCTTAGATGACATCCCGGGTCTTTGCAGCTACCCCTTAGCTGCAATGCCCATGGGTACATTATAATATAGTAACTCTATAATAAAATGAGATACATGTGGAACAAATAAGGCAGGTGTGTAAGGAATTCCGTTAGGTAACAGGAGCGAATATATGTTGTAGTTGTTGTTATGAGCCTTTAAATATAAAAATAAATACATTTTACACATATATACAACACTGTTTTAACAATATCCCTTCCTTGAATAGCAACGGAGCGATCATTGTTACCAGCAAATGAAATTGGCTGGCTAATATAAAAGTGAAAGTTAATATTTAATATAATATCGATAGCGAAGTGTTGTCCAAACCACGTACATAATGTTATTACTTTTCGTTTTAATGTATATTTTACATCTATACGAACCTATCCGCTGTTTGGTAACGCTTCATTGAAAACCGATTCATTCGTTTCTTACCGTTATCTGTAAGCAAAAAATTCGTTTTTTAGACAAAAACTTTCATTTCTTTGACAATTTATTAAAACTTTTTTATTATTTTATTTGACGGCCTTGGAAATTAGTTTCCATTGCTCGTGATAACGATAGAATACGCATTTAAAGCAAGGTAAGCATCAAGACGTAATACGTAACCTGTGTAGTAGCATGACCTTACTGATATAATATTGGACTGATCAATATAAAACTACTCATACATAGGAAGATTTTATGAAAAGGATATCTGAAAAATTTAAGCGCACGGGGCCCAAATTCTTACGTCGAAAATAGTGACGAAAATTATATACTTTTCCTTAATTTATTTTATAAATCACTATAGTGGTCACTAAGACACAAATCACTAAGTAGTGATATGTATATTAAACCACTGAAGTGATTTGAAGCAGCGAAGAAACTATGGGGTTACAGTACCGCCAGCTTCCAAACCTGGTGTTTGATATCAATATCTATATTATACAAATTGAAAAATTCCAATAACATTTTTTGGTTCCCACCCAGACTCGATCCTGGTAAATTACGCTAGATGAACTCATTATCGCTATTTGTTTTAAGATATAGGGGGGCAAACGAGCAATCGGTGACATTTTTATGACTACCAACGCCCATATACGTCCGCATAGAGGCTATACAGATGCGCTGCCCTCCTCCCACCTCCCCGGGCATCCGGCTACTTGCGCACCGTACGAAACGCGACAGCACAGCTGTCACTTCACGCCGGTCTCGTGTAAGCGAGAGGTACCTCCCCGGTCGTGGCAACGCAATAGGCTGCATGCAAGCATGCAGTGTGTGTGTGGCAGTACCTGTTACTAAAACTTACTCTTACTATACTGCGAGGCTATCATATTTTAAATAACATCCAAACGATCATACATTTAAAGTGAAACTTCTTTAGAATAGTCAGACAATGCATAACGACAACGTCACATTGTATTTAAATAGCTAACACATGCCCACTTCCAGCGTTAATTCCCGAAAAATCAAAGATAGGATACGCAGGTGAAACCAAGGGACACATCTAGCCTATGTCACTCCTGAGTCCTGCATAGATCAGTATCTCCGATGATTAACCCCAACAAACATCACCATTATATCATTAGTATTGTACACCTCGTAAACTGTGAACTCACAAACTGTAGAAGTAAATATACGGAATATTTACTTCTACAGTTTGTGAGTTCACAGTAAACGGAATATTTACTTCTACAGTTTGTGAGTTCACAGTTTTTTACCAGAGAACAATCCTACGTTTCGCCGGCGACGCGGCTACGTCCGACGCATTACAAATACGTGTACGGTACCGGATCTAATATAAGCGGATAAAACCGACGACACGAAAATGAGACGTGACGACAATGCGTGTAAGGCTGCGTGCACACGCACAGCTCACGACTCGCGGCGTGAACTGTCCTTCTTCTTCGTTCCCGGTTCCCATCATTTGGGCTTCGAATTTATATATTTTTTCTAACTTTACTCATAAAAACTTTACTCGCAAAAATATGATTGCATTGTCATTCTTTTACGCAAAAACTATTTGGCGGATTTAGATGAAATGTCACAGGTATAATGTAGAATAACATAAAATTCTTAAAAAATACGTATTACGCATTCTTTATCTAAGTATTACGCAGTTGTATGAATGTATGTATGAAGCGCAGCAGGAGGAAACAGTGATGCGTGGAAAAGTAGTGACGTTTTTGAGTGTCATTGTATGTTGTTACTCTTCCACACAACTGATTTTAATGAAATTTTTGCATAGTTAAAGATTAAAATCTGGAAAGGATATTTTTAATAATGTTGAATAGAAAAACACATTTTTATAACGAAAAACTGTTCCTTTGGGATAGATTTGGGATAGACGCGGATAAAGACAGGTACGCCTGTATTTAGAAATCCTTACTAATATTATAAATGTGAATGTAAGTTTGTTTGTTACGCTTTCACGCCAAAACTACTAGACCGATCATTATGAAACTTTGTACACATATTCCTGGAGGTATTAGAAATAACATAGGATACTTTTTATCCCGAAAAAATGTTCCTGAGGGATGCCATGGAATGATTTTCCACGATATCGAAATTTACGCGGGCGAAGCCGCGGGGCGCAGCTAGTAGTTTATAAAAATAATTTTTAAAACAAGAAACATGTATATTATAAAAATACTCTTTTATTCGTGGTAACTGTGGAAATCAAACCGATCGATATGAGAGACTCCATATTCGGAGAGCTGTCGTTTAATCTTTTCACGTTCAGAGGTAATGTCGTCGAAGTGGGCTCGCACGACAGTGGCAGATACTCCCCTCTCATATGACACCACCTTAAAAGTGGTGCCTGTGTGTTTCGTCATGTTCGCGAGTAGCAATGATCCACCGGTTGGTCTGAATACCATACCTTCAGCGTATTGTCTTCTTCACAAAAGTATATGAAAATGGATGTCCCAATTAACCTATTCCAATGGAAAGCCACATAAGAACTTCAATATCTTATTTCTTCATTATTTTCTTGCGTCTTCGCGGTTTGATAAAGTAAAAATAAAATAGTATTATAATTTTCTTCCTAAAAAATAAAAATATTTATTCGAATTACCTATAACCACAGGGCGTCTAGTTAGATACAGCAGTATCTACTAACTGTAAAATTCGAGATGTGGAAAACAAAAATGTTAGAAGAAATAAATTCAAACTACGTAGAAAACGTGTGTAACCAACTTAATGGGTTACATAAGTTCACGTGAGTGAAGTGGACTGCATTCGAATTGTTTGTAAATAGTAAATACACACATTTACTCAAATACAATCTGTGAGTTCTGTAAAACCCATGAGATTGTTTTGGGGAGATATCTTGGTTTTGTAATAGGTACCTACCTATATTCGTTAAAAAAAGAGTCAAATAAATTTAAATTGTAAAAATCATGTAGTCGATTTTACCATACAACATGAGAAATATTAAGAACTATAAGATCGAATTGGGAATAAGATGTATAATCCATACTTAATAAATTTGAAAGTGTGTTTGTTTGTTTCTTTAACCTTCTTTCACAGCAAATCGGATCAACAGATTCATGTGACATTTAGTATGAAAATAATTCAAGGACTGAAGAGTGCCATAGGCAATGTTTTTTTTTCTACCGCGCAAATTTAAAAAAAAAACCGGCCAAGTGCGAGTCGGATTCGCACACCGAGGGTTCCGTAGGAACGGGAGGTATAAGCAAAAGTAATAGACGTTGAGAAAATTACACTTCCCTGCGACAAGTTGACAAACATATATATGCGGGTGCTTGCATACATTTAGTAAGAAACGAACTACATGCATAAGTTGGTAATGATTTTTCCAGTGACATAAATTTTATTTACCAATTTTTAGATCTATTCCTATATGTATGCTGTAAGGTCTTACTTCTTGCCAAATTTCAGAATTATAGCTCAACGGGAAGTACCCTATAAATTTTCGAAAAAGTGCGTTTTCATACAAAATTTGTGCATAAATGGCTATAACTTTTTATTGCGTTAACTTAAAAGTGTGATTTTTTCAAGGCCTCAGGACGTAACTGACCTACATATATGAAAAAAATTTCAGCTTAACTCTTCACGCGTTTTAGAGAAAAAGGTCTTGACAGACGTACAGACAGACGGACAACAAAGCGATCCTATAAGGGTTCCGTTTTTTTTCTCTTTGAGATACGGAACCCTAAAAATACGAATACTTACTATATTCATAGTAAATAAATATATAAATATTGAAAAAATGAGCGTGTTCTTACGTTGGTTCGTTCTTATCACATGTGCTATAGTCAGTATTTGATGGAATAAAATTTATGATTTTCACTATGATCATGGATATATTGTATGATACTTAATTAATATTATAGAACTTTATTTATTCTTTTGTGAAGCTCTTATAATACAGATCTGTATCTGCCATGTAAACCAGTACCACGAAAACTAAAATATGGGTAATTTTGCATAATTTTCGAAATTTTCTCCACTATCGCCTATGTCTATCGCATCAAACAATTATTTAAATTTGCTGAATTAGCTTAATTGATGATGCATGAGGGTTTCAAGAGAGAAACTATTTAATCGATCTCAACGTCTAAATTTCCGTGATTCACATCAGATAGTATTATTAAATCGATGTTTTACAATTCAAATTGAGCATGAAATCGAATGATAAATAATTAGTACCATTTGGCTAGAGTGATTTGGTACGGCCTTGTGAAAAAATTACATTGCAATGCATAGACTTCGTCAGTCTAGTCTTATTACACGCAACTCTATAGTCTCACAGTATTTTGATGATGCAAAAATTAAAGCACAACAAAACCTTACAAAATTTGTACACTTTGTGTATTGATAAGAATGGGCACATGGGGGTACCCAGATTTTGAGACAAGGGGGGAGGGGCGGATTAGATTTTTCTGTACCTAGCAGATATAGAAATAAACATACAATAAAATAGGTTTTGTTTTGTTTAAATTCGTAATTACTAATTACACATTTACACGTCTTATTTTTAGAAGAAGTTTTAATGACAACAGAAAATAGTAATAAGGAAATAGTATGAGGCTAAGAGAATCCAGGGGCAGCCCTCCCGTTCTACTCCCCAGGGTATGCTTGTGGATGGGCACTAAAGTTTTATATACTATTTTTGATGGTAATGTGATAAATTTAGCAAATCTTGCTTTCCAGGCCTTATAGTTTCATTTATCAGCATATACAATAGACATACTTGATTATTATACTTATATTTATTATACTTTATTACTATTATATATTATACTTGATTATTACAATAGACTTATATGATACAATACAATAAATCTCTTGAAATAAGATTTGAACACAATTGTTGCGTTGTTGTATAATAAACAATGAGCCATTGAACATACTGATAACATAAAAGGCACTTATATCGATAACTGAATCTCATATGCGTTAAGGACGTTTTGTAAGCTGGAGTTAGGGTTTTACTAATAAGTTATTGACCATTAATTAATTCACGCCCAAATTAATTGTATTTCCACCGAAATCATTTAGACTTACTTTGTTTACAAAAAATATGACATGATTATGCTTTGAGTCGACTTGCCAGTTTTAAAATTGCTCTTGAAATATTGTTGTAAAGTCGCACTTCTTGAGGTCTAGAGTTAGATACTGTCACTCACAGAGGTTAAAATAGAGAAAATGACTCTCTAAAAGAGATTCCAACACCATCACTCATAGAGGTATTCAGGTGACGGGACCTGACCATTGTCATTGTGGCTTATAGAGTTTTTTCACTTAACCAGTTCTCGCTTATCCACTCTATTATATATTCTACTACTACTCGCCATTCGTACTTCCATGAAGATTAAATGATATCAAATGTAACATCTTTAGAACCTTGATTTGTAACTTGTTGAAACGAAAATGCGGGCTTTGTTGAAATGAAGATACACATAATAAAACAGAAAAATTCGTGTGTCTGTACATTGAATGTATTTACGAAAAACTAATTGGGGCAATGTTAAAATAGAAGAAGGACACTTCTATTTTTTTTATTTTTTTTGTCTGTCTGTTTGTCTGTTTGTCCGGAATAACATCCGAAACTACGGGACGGATTCGAATTTTTTGTGGTGTACACTAAGCCTGGTCAACATCAAAAACACTTTTTATTGCGGTAAAATTGCTTATTCCTACGGGGAATCGGAACTTCAGCGCACTGCAAACCACTTTGATTATAATACATATTATTACGCTACGCGCACGAAGTCGCAGGCAACAGCTAGTCATCAATAATAATATTATCATTCTCGTACGCTGAGCGCACCCAGGCGATTCGCGTTTCGTTATTGCGATTAGTTGGACACAGCGCCATCTAACGGAGTTTTTCACAACTCATATCCATTATTTCATCTGTATCCAAAGTGAAGTAATATTATTATATAGTTTTATGCATCCTATTCTTTCTTTTAATCAATAATACAATCTACTATTAACCCTATTTTTTTTTATTATAAAAATACAAAAATTTGTATAGAACAATTGATAATCTCGGCCCAATATAGTTAGATGGCAAGACGCGCTCGATTTTAACATGATATGAAATATCATAATAAACATAAATACTACTAACTTCCTACTTCTAATATATAAAATTCTCGTGTCACGGTGTGCGTGATTGAACTCCTCCGAAACGGCTGAACCGATTCTCATGAAATTTTGTATGCAGAGATGTCTGAGAATCGGCCAACATCTATTTTTCATCCCGATATTCCCACGGGGAATTTTATAAATATAAATTTATTACGCGGGTGAAACCGCGGGGCGCAGCGAGGAATATTATAAAGGCGAATGTGAGTTTGTTTGTTACGCTTTCACGCAAAAACTTCTCTACCGATCATCGTGAAGTTTTGTTCACGTATTCTTATGGGTATTAGAAATAACATAGGATACTATTAATTGAAAAAAAATAAGGACGCTAGCGAAGCCGCGGTTAAAAGCTAGTGTAATGTTTTACTATGCAATTTCACCATCTACCTAATTCAAACTTATCACTATAATTTAACGTTGAATAACAAACTTAACGACTCCCCGGTACATTAGTCAATTATTCAATGGGCCATCATTATGTTGGCAGCGGTTGTCTGTGCACTTGTCATTTAGGACGCAAGGGTAGGGCGTTACTTCCGAGGGCCCCGCCGGATGTAGCCGTCGCGCGTCGCCGGCTACGCATGACGGGCTTGCCTCACCACGCTATTCGACCAATTTAAAACACCCACCCTCCTCTACACGGCTTTAAAACCCGCCTACCTTCCTAATTCGGCGCTTAACCTGTGACTCAGCTTACGTAACCTCGGTGAAAATGATATCTCATGTTTTAATTTCTTGTTACCATTGACCGATTTATTATTATACTTGTAATTGTATACGCCATTAGCCTTGGCAGTTCCGTGCCGATGCTCTGATATGTGAGAAGGGAAACCTGGCACTTGGGAACGTGATACGCCGCCGATACGATTATAGGTCAACATGCTTTGGTGACGACTGACGATACACCGTTATAGTTACTCTCTGACCGCCTCGTTGGTCAAGTGGCAAGCACCAACAGATATGTCCTCGAATATCTTACTTCTTATGATTGTTGATCACTCCGAGCCCCCTACGACTCTCCGAAGGACGTAACTAAGACGTAATAAGATGAAGACAAATAATCGTACACATTTCTAGCAGGAGCATCGTCTGCGCCTACGATGTCTCTGGTGTTGAGGATGTCCAAGGAACATTAGAGATTATCATTCCCAGCTTAGTTTTGAAGTGACAGATCTGATTCAAAGAGCTGGCGATATCCTAATCTTTACTCACCAGAAAAATCAATGCATACCAATGTTAAATAGTGCTCCAAATTATACAATTGCTCGTAAAAACTAGTCACCCAAGTCGACGCTATTACTGCACCTAATACTTAGGACCCAGATTAGACAGATGCACTTTTTCTTGATTCTTTTCCTGCTATTACCATTATAATCATTATATATACCAACGACATGTTAAAGAAGCTCCTATGTTCAAGAACACCTGCAAGGAAGCGGGAGAGAGAACTGCGATTAGCACGATGGCTCCGCAATCTGTTGCTGTAGGAATTTATCAAAATAAGAGCAAGGAATGCAGACGGTCGATAAGGTCGAATTATAAGATAATATTTATTTTCTGCTGTTATCGAGCGGAAATAGGTCAAACAAGTCTTACAACTACTAAAAAAACATTTCTATTTATTTTGAAGGGAAGCCATTATCGACACAATATTTTTTTGATTGTTTACTTTAGAAAATATTAGAATTATTTTTGACATTCGTATAAATTTATTTGTCCGGTTGGCATAATGTGGTGGCTATTTTACCTGGACACACCTTCAGTGTGCTCCTTAAGTGAGAAGGTGGCTGGTCATTTGTTCTCAAACACACGACGATCGGAGAGACAAATGATAGGTCAATAAGTATCAATAAGTAGAGCATCTTAAATGAAGTGAAAAGAAGAAATGTCCTGTCGCTGATAGATCCGGGACAGCTAACCATGGCTGCTGCAAGTTTTCTGCCTCCTTCAGGGTCACTCTAAGTGCCGGAGTGGCCCCTTGCACGATGAAGACCGGTTTCTAGCAGGAGACCTGCTAGTCGCCGGAGTGTCCTGTCGCTCACAGATCCTCCATCATGGCGGCCGAAGGCTCTCGCAGTGGTTTTTAGTCGGTAGTCGTGCTCTTGCGCCGAGTCCGACACACCCTGCCGTCTCACCCAGGACTGGTTGGACAGTGCATAAATGTATTTTCCCTGCGACAAAAAAAAGTTCTCTGCCTCCCGGCTTTCCCAAGACCAAGATGACAGTGCATTTCCCTGCAACAAAAACAAACAAAAGCGGTTACCTATACGTGCAATTGCCATTCAGAGATGGGTGCATCTACGGGACGTAGGAGCGGTTTCGAATGATGATGATGACATTGCCAAAAGCAGTCTGTGAAACTCACCATAGTTTTGTAAGACCGTTACTCGTTGTGTAGTGTAAAATGTTATGAAAATTCTAAGCAACCTCTTTAATTTAGCCATTATTTCTTTTTCTCATCAAAATGAGCGCTTTAATCTTTGTTGTTATAATGACAATCGGCCATCTTAAATTACCCAACACCTGTGCGACCTTTAGGGGTATTCGACATTCGTGTTACTAAACTAAGTTTTCGCAAGTGTACGTGTCTCGGGTAATAAGTCTCTGGACAGCTGTGGTCCGGTGGAAGATGTATCGAAGTTTTTGTCACTGACATCTGAGATCTCTTTGACTTGTAAGCCTTCAACATCAGTAGCATCTGTCCGTAACTGGACAAAAATTTTGTTTCATCTCTCAAATACAAACGTAATACGTGGAGGTGATGAATCACTAGCATGGCTTAAGTTGTAACTTGTGCTTAACCAAATCGATACCTTTGGGCTCAAATCACATTTTGGCGATTATGGGGTTAATAATACTACTGTATTCAGTTTTTCATTCTCTATCCATTGGTATATACGGAGTTGTAAAATTCGAAAAAAAGAAAAAAATGTCGTTTACGCCCAAGAATTTTGGGCTGCTAAACCAGAATAAAACCAAAAATAGAGCTGTAAATTACACTATGGCATTATATATTGGAATGACTGTTGACGCCCTAAATATTAAGGAGATAAAAACCATATACCATAGTTAAAAAGTTAATTAACATAATTTTTGTTTCCCCAATTCGTTCTTTAATCTTAACTGACTCACACCTATTTTAGGTTGTCTTTTACTATCAAATACGTACTTTTTAGCTAATTTTATTTTGTTTTTTCTCGTTTCTTGGTTCTCCTGAAAAGTTTTTGTACTATATGCCCAGGTATCGATATTAAGTGGTTTTTTCGAGGGTTTAAAAGACATATTATATTTTTTTTTAGGTAGTAAAGGAAAACTATTTTGAAAAATTACTTCGACTTAATTTAACTATATCTATAGTTAAAAAAATACTTATATTTTCCATTATAAGATATAGTTATTTAACTATATCTTATAATGGTATATGCCCAGGTATCGATATTAAGTGGTTTTTTCGAGGGTTTAAAAGACATATTATAGTTTTTTTAGGTAGTAAAGGAAAACTATTTTGAAAAATTACTTCGACTTAATTTAACTATATCTATAGTTAAAAAAATACTTATATTTTCCATTATAAGATATAGTTATTTAACTATATCTTATAATGGTATAAGATATAGTTATTTAACTATATCTTATAATGGAAAATATAAGTATGTTTTTCTCATACTACTTATGTTTATAAATAATTACTTAAACAGAAAAACTAAGTATAACTAATTTTATTTCATTTTTTTCGTTTCTTGGCTCTCCTGAAAGTTGGTGTTTTTTGCTATACTATACGCCGTTTGAGCCCAGAGGTATCGAAATGGTACTTAAGATAAAGAGGAAAAGACAAAAGTATTAATTAAACCTTAAGAATGCACTAAATGGAGTCTCCATTTAATGCATTCTGAACTGATAATTTAAACATCAAATTCACGTTTTATTTTTTTAATGATTTAGGAGAGCAAACGAGCAGCCGGAGATATTTTCATGACTACCGACGCCCATAGAGAGAAACAGATGCGTTATCCTCCTTCTTCCTCCCACCTCCATAACCGGCTTAACACACCGCACGAGTCGCGACAGCACAGCTGTCACTTTACGCCGTCTCGTGTAAGTCAAATTCACGTACTAAACACAAGTGCATTTGGAGCTACAGTTGAAGCAACCGTTAAATTCTCGTGTAATTAATTGGCTTCAAATATTAAGTGTATGTATTAACATACTTTCAATGACAAAAGTAACGCGGTTATTATAACTGTATGGTTTTACTGAACAGTAAAGAGCGTAGCGGATGATATTTTTTTGCATCTGCATAGAGGTCAAGATGAGTACATGTTCAGCGTGGGATTCGCTTGACATCAGTTCGATCCCATGTTTTTGTTGAATCACACACAAAGAGCTAACGGGTGCACCGTTATTTGTACTTTGTCCCACGAGGCCTATTAGTATTGATTGTTTAAAATTAAATCAATAATGCTAAAGCAGCTGAATTGGCACTGTACGGCGCGGTGGGAGGTACCTCTCACTCACAGATGCAGATGTACTGTTATTCATGCGATGTGTAAGTTTCCGGTGGTCCATGAACGGGAAAGGAGGAAAAATGGCAACGCATCTGTGTGACTTCTATGTGGATATCCAAGGGCGTCGGTAGTCATCAAAAGGCTTCGGCTGCTCGTTTGCTTCACTATAGAAATAGAAATAGAAATAGAAATAAGTAATTTTATTCAATATTCTACAAAAATATAAAGCAGAACGCATGAAACACATAAAAAGAAAAGAAAAACAAAAATAAAACAGAGAAGAAAAAGGGAAACAATTTGATTAAAAAAAAATAAACAATTTATAATGATTACTATAAAACGTATATTTTATTTTTCAATAGACATATACTTAGTAGCAGTATAAGTATAATATTATGTAGACATGAATAGCGTGCGGCGAGACAGTTTTCTCATGGCAACGCAAAAATTACGACTCAGGAACGATTTTGTGCAATGTCTTAGCTTCAATTGATGTTCCTGCCGGTACGAGTGGTCTCACATACATAGTATTACGATAATGATACCTGTCACGACATATGAGAGAGCCAGCTTATTCCCACAACCCATAAATTATTTGATAGAATTGAGACTGAAAAATAGGTAACAGATCTAATCATCTTTTCTACAGCAAATATTATGGTCAAAGTATTTTTAAAGCACCGACAAACTAGTAACCGAGATCATTTTGTTAGTACCGATGCCCATGAACATTCGCTCTTGCATATGAGTTGCCCCCTTTCTCACCATCTCCCGGATCCCTTTATCTCCCCCGTAGTCTTAGATAATACTTATACAAGGTTGATTTAAGCGAGAGGCGTCAAATTAAACCACATATACTATTAGTGCCTATAGTTAATCCGAAACTATTAAAGAAAAGTTTACGACAAGTATACGAAAATACTTTTTTCAAAAAAGTTAAATAGCTAAAAAATGTTATCATGCTTTGTACAGGATGGCTACAGCGAGCGGCAACTTCGCACGGGGCTAATGACCCTGGCCACCCATACTCGAGATCAGCTGAGGATACTCTCTCGCTTTTATGAACCTTGTATACTAGAGATAGATGGGCAACTCATAAATCTGTTTTCTTTACTCTCGTTCAAGGGACGCTAGTAGCGCTGTTAAATAGAAAGCGCGCGAAAATTCGAAATATAATTGCACCATTACAGTACCCTGACACCCGAGTTGGCAGATTATGCCTAAGATTCTGTCACAATAATCCCTCTGCAATATAGGGTTAACCATAAACTACAGTATCAGAAAACTACCTTTTACTATACAGGGTTATTTTTTGGTCACCGGCCAAATTTTCAGGTTTGGTTCAGAATCAACAATACATTCGATTTATGAAATAAAAATTAAAAAAAAAATAATAATTAGATTGATTGATTGATACTTTGTCCCATGTTGTAAAACATATTACTTGGTCACCATGTGCATCACACTCGCGACTCACGGTAGGCTGACGTCACTGACCTTGAAGTCAATACATTTCGTGTAAGAACAACAATTCGCTGTATTTTTAAGGACCATTGCAAATCGATTTTTATTTAATAAAATATTACAATTAAACGATAAAATTTAAAACACACTCTTGGAATGATGTCTTCTTCCTTATTTTAAAATTTGGCCGGTGACCAAAAAATAACCCTGTATATAATATTCAGATTTAACTTGTCATACAGAAATTCTCATAGTAAATTCCTTTTGTTTCAGGTCTCGGAAAAGATTGACAAGACCACAAAGTTTTTAAGGATAATTCCGTCTGAAGATCAAAATGGCAAAGTTGTGAAACCTCCGGACAAATCATCGAAGATCAATCCAGACATTAGAAGAACAGAAGTGAATGCTTTAAACATTGAAGTGGAGACTTTAAGGTGGCAGCTCGCTCAGGTGTCTTTATAATTTGGTTTTATTTATAATTGGTGCACCAATAATGTTTGTATGCGAATTTAAGCGTGCGTTGCGAATTGCTCTGCTATTGCTAAGCGATTAAATTATTTTGATGATTGCTATGCTTTGTATATATTTTATGTGTTTCTACAAAATGCCAATGTGAGTATTCTTTTTCAGACTGAAGCAAACAGACAGATGCATATTGCTTTACTCAAGCAAATAGTAACGTTTTTGAATAGGGTGAAAGAACATATTGAGTTTCAGCAAAATGAAACAGAAACTCAAAGTCCCAAGATTTTGCCCAAAACTTTGAACATAACAGATTTGCCTCGTTCGAGGTCTGTATTACACGTCAACAAAAACGTGGAGTATTCCATCAGCCCCGCCAAGAAAATTAGCTCAAGGAAAATAAGTAAATCGATTAGTAATGTCAATGGGTTCAAAGATTTCACCAGCATTTGGTAAGTTGCATTACAGTTCATTTTGCCTATGTTTTAAGAAGCCAGCGACAGTATGAACAGACATACCAAGAGACGTTAAAATTTAGAATAATACTATTATTGCGTCGCGACTCGCGAGAAATAAATAATAACTAAACTCCTTTGTAAATGGGCTATTGTTAATTTGTTTCAGGAGTCAATCAAAAATATCATTAGTGTCGGAGAGTGAAACAGGCCAAAAGATCGCTGAAGAAATGTCGCGACTTATAACTCTTGCCAACACTGTGCTGAGCACAAAACTGCCTGATCTCGCTTGTACGTGTATTGAAAAAGAAAATAAAATGTTACAGTTAACGGACGATGTTAGAAAAGAAAGTGTCATTCAGAACGTGTCTTCTGGGTGCGTAAACCTTATTGAGGAGGACGCGGCCGATTCAATTATTCTAGAAACTAACTGCAAAAGTGCAAATCACAATGGCGTAACTAACAAAATAAATAAGAGCACTAGAATTGTAAGCGAATTCATCATGTCGGAATCATCACTCACTTGTAAATTAGAAAACGATTCCACTAACATGAAAGTATTTGGTCGCGAGCAAAAAATAACACAAACAGGCCTTGAATCTATTGAAAAAGTAGTACAAACGAATGACAAAAGAAATGAGTTTAGGGCATCGTCGAATTTTATAGAAGACGAAAGCGGTTTTTCATCAATGAGTTCTTTTCAAGAGATAGGGCTGCCAATCATAAACATAATACCACCGTCGCCCTGCGAAGAGGCTGAATTTATGAAAGATATCGCCGATGAGACGGAGCAATGGGAGACGAAAAACCTTGAACTTGATAAGCAGAGCGTAAAAGTGTTTTGGGTGTAATTCGACAATGCTTAATTTGAAATTGAGCAATGCATTGCAATAATTTAAGTATTGGCTAATTGATGTATTACGTGCAAATGATAGTGTACTAAATACGTGTATTTGTTATAAACATGCCTGAGTTTTTTATTTATAAAATAAATAAGATTTCACTGCCAATATTCTTTGTTCTTACAATCTACATCGGCGAATTAAACAAAATATTGGAATGTTCACTAACCGCATAACAGCAACCTTGATGTCGTTTTAGTAAATTAAAGAGAAACAATATGAAGGCGGTGAAAATGTGTTTAAAGGACGTGTCAATCAATCACGTTTTAATGGCTGTTTGCGGAGTGATTTTGAAAAATGTTAACAAAATAACCATTTCGTAATTATAAAAATAAATTTTCTGATTCCCAACGGCGTGTAGTACGTTCAAACGCCTCACCGGCCTTAGAGTTTGTATTTGTCTAAAATCTTAGATTAAAGATTAAATGATAGAAATATAATAAGGCAATTTAGCCCCAAATGAGATATTTAACTAGATTACTTTTTTCTTTAGCCTATAGAGGTTTTATAGATGCCCTTCTATCTCTTACCTCTCCATGAGCCACAGGCGCTAGGCTACTTGCACACCGCACGAAACGCGACAGCACAGCTGTCACTTTACGCCGGTGTCGTGTAAGCGAGAGGCACCTCCTCAGTGGAGTCGACCTAATTCGGCTACAATGCAGCGTAGCATTACCTCTTACTGTACTTCCTAGTTGGAACGGGACCATTGCATCGGTTTGACTTGCCCTTAACCGGTTTATTGTTTTCAATGATATGAAACTTTGAATAATCTGTAGGTACTACTCATATAAAGAAAGAGATCTAATTAAAAAGGAAAAATTTGTTTGTTTGTTAATAATAGGCTTCGAAACTACTGGACCGATCTGAAAAATTCTTTTAATTGAATCTGTATTAGAAGCCGACATTGTGGGAAAACGGGTAAAGTTCTAAACGACTGAACCGATTGGGTTGATATTTTGTATGGGTATTTCGATGGTTTTCTGACTCATTGATATAGCATTGGATTCGGTAGGTGGCGCTACTGCCGGTATGTCATCTACTAAATGGCTAAAGTGCTTACAGTTAATCCAAAACTATTAAAAAAAAATTACGACAAGTGTACGAAAATACTTTTTCAAAAAAGTTAAATAGCGAAAAATTGTTAAAACTCTTTGTAGCGGGCGTCTACAGTGAGCACGAGAAAAAAGTCCTGTGGCTAAACTATTGCTCCGATTGATCTGATTTTTTTTGTTGTTGTTTTTTAATTTTTTTTCAAATAATAATTTTTCAAATAATAAATTTTTTTGTCTGTATGTCCTTTCTAGAATCATTAACTATGCATTTGAGTTGTTTCGAAGGTGCCCACGAAGATCTCTAATTTGGGTCGACCAATTTTCGACAGAAGGCGCCACTTTCATTTCAATGAATTTTACATATTAAAGTGATAGTTGATGCTGATTTATCTGTTGGTGGCGTAGCAAAGCGCACAGAGTAGCTAGTATAATAATATATAGCTGTGACCGCTACTTTACACAACAAATTTGATTCCATAAAGGACATACAGAGAAAATTAAAAAAAAAGGAAAGGATTTGTTTATAAACATTAAATCCTTTTTGAGAATAAAACGCTTTTAAAATCTCCAGTAGTTCATTGAATTTAAAACTAAATTCGCAAATCATTAATCACTGTCAAAAATGACTAGTTAGGCTTGAAACGAAATTTTTATAATGATATAATAAAAAAAAATTGTAAATATTGTTTTGGTAAAATCACAAAATTTATAGTAACAATGTCCGTTAGTGAAAACAATGAAGTTGGGGATAATGTAAAGGAAGCACCCGGGGCAGAAAAACCGGCGCCCCCAAAACCGCCAGCTGTGGAATTATTTGTGGAAGGATTTGGGTTCATGCCGCAGAAACATACGCCGCGGGAATCAGGCAGTAAAGACTCTGTTCGAGACAGCTGCGCTTCTAGCTCCAATATTGACATTGTCAGAAAATACACTTGGAAAACAAAGAACAGAATGACTGTTCAGGTGACTCCAGTTCTTTACTGTTCTATTTTTTATACCAATCGGAGCTATTTTTATGACTACCGACGGCCTGTTGATATCCGCATAGAGACTATATAGATGAGTAGCCCCTAGTTACGTTTAGGGCGAGCAAAAATGATTTTTAGGTAAGTGCCTACTTTTGATGCTACCAATGTAGGGCCGTAGATAAAGCTGAATACCTTCAGTGAAGGAACACTTCAATTATCATGAAACCTATAATCATACGACGAAGAAGAAACTGTATGTGATATCATAACTTTAGCAGCTCTTTGTCCTCCTTGAATATTGGAGTCAGTTTCCTCCTATTTATAAAGTATGGTTTTTTAAGGGGGGTGCAAATAAAGAATTCATGCTCATTTATACTTAAGAGTAACATATTTAATATTTTACGACGACATCTTTGCTAACGCTTCTTAACATTATTTCATAAGAGATGGGGAAATATTAAGTCAAGATTCTTACTTTGGTCAGGTCATCACTTATGGTGCAACAATAATATCGATCCAAGTACCCGACAAGAAGGGTGTTCCGACTGATGTCCTTGCTGGCTTTGATACGTTAGAAGGTAATAGAAAACTTCTAGTACAGTCACGAGCAATAATATGTATACACTTTAATACCCTGTCACAATAACTTTGACATGTCAAAACAATAAGTACTTATATGAAAGTTCAAATATACAAATTATGACAAGGTACTAAAGTGTATATATATATTATTGCTCGTGACTGTACCTACTAGCTGAACCGGCCGGTTCTTGCTGTGGCTTAGTTTCTTTTGTTATTAATAAAAAAGAAATATATATTTTTAATTTAGCAAAGTTACATCTGTGCTGTACAAAAGGGGATGAGTTCACACTTTACGGTAGGGATTACTATCATATATCCTTGTAGATAATAAGGTCATATAAAATTACTGGATAATTAATAGATTTTTGGAACTTTGCATTCGAAAGTTATTTCAGTTTACAGTTTACATACTGGCTAAATGTCCTATGTATATGTTGCGTAAGTTTCGATCTCGTGGAGATATCAAGATGAAAAATAGATGTTGGCCGATTCTCAGACCTAACCAATAGGCACACAAAACTTTATGGGAATCGGTGTAGTCGTTTCGAAGGAGTATGGTAACTAACATTGTGACACGAGAATTTTATAACGCACAGCCGACTTATTGTTGTCATTATTGTCAATAAGCCATTGACATTCGTTGGCTTGTTTACGATTTTCTTGTTAGGTCAATAAATATTGTCATGCCACTCTATGTTTTTACTGGTGTTGTAAAAACAAATACTATATGCAAAATGACTCATAATTACAGTACATTTCGGTCTTTAATTAATGATGTTCTTGTCCGTACCTATTTAAAAATATATACGTGAATGATGCAAATTCAAAAAAATGGATATAATGTAATCGATTTTTGGTTATTAAATATGTAAGATTTTTTTAACAGAATTTTAATTTTCGTTCTAAAATATCTCTCCCAGATACACGGCAGTGGCCTCGACAAGTCGAACGCGATGCAAACACTGCCATATCATTCTTTACTGGAACCGTTCCAACCTTAAATGATGTATACTTCATCTAAGGTTCCAACCAATCACAGTAAGGAACCTTAGACTTGGCACGACTTTGTCTAGATTTCATTACTTTTTAGAGATAAACAAGCAGCTCCGTCGAGACTTGGTTAGTTTTTTTTACAGAATGTTTTTCGTGGGACTATAATTACATGATAATATTAATATAAATTCACTTTATAAACTGTATTAATCTCAATAACATTCATGTTATATTACTATGGGTATATTTCGATCACTTAAAATTTTCCCGTAGAATATTTTCAACCCAGGAATCCGTACTTCGGTGGCACTATTGGACGGTATACAAATTACATCCGGGACGCTACGATACAGGTGAAACCGTCTGGGAGGACGTACATGCTGTCCACGAATAAAGGACCCCATCATTACCATGGTGGCCATGTTGGATTCGATAAGGTGAATGAATGAAAAATTATTATGAAAATCGTTTATTATGTATGTATAATATAGTTTCACGTCTTTCTATAGTTGAGTAATTATAGATTTTGACCCGTGAATAATTAGTTTTGGATTTTTTTTCGTAGGTCACTGGAAGGTAAATATTGAACCGAATCAGGCGTATATTCGAATTTTTTTTTCTTTAATAACTCAGTACAGTAAAATCATGAGAACAAAAATTTGATTCTCTACAAGTTTGCCGAGAAAAAAATCCAAGAACTAATTATTCGGGTAGCGTCTTTTTAATAATAACTGGACTACTATTCGATCCTGGTACACCTTATGTCTTTGTCACCTTATGTCCCAATTTTATTATTCATCAGTATCTGAAAGCTTAGAAATTATATGCCATGTGGTATGCATGCATGAATAGCTAGCTAGCCAAATTGGGTAATCACTACCTCTCGCTCGCATGACATCAGTGTAAAGTAAAGTGACAGCTGTGCTGTCGCATTTCGTGCGGTGCGTAAGTAGCCGGTGGCCATTGGAGGTGGAAGAAAGGCAACGCATCTGTATTAACTCTATGTCTACGGGTGTCAGTACTCATGAATATGGCTCTGACTGCTCATTAGCCCCCTTATCCTCTTAAAAAAATTGAATAAACTAAAATCGGTTTGTTTAACAACGATTTCGTGGGCTTCCAGGTGAACTGGCGGTCGTATGTCAGTGGTAACAAGGTGATAATGAGCCACGTCTCGGAGAGGTTTAGCGAGGGGTACCCTGGGACCGTAATGGCCCAGGTTGCCTTCGAAGTGACCTGCGAGAACACGATAAAGATCGAAATGAAATGCACTACCAACGAGCCTACTATTGTGAACATGAGCAACGCCGCGTATTTCAACTTGGCTGGACATGTATGTATACAATTACAGGGTTAATTTTTGATCACCGGCCAAATTTTCGGATTTGGGTGAGAATCAATAATACATCCAATTATATTCTTTTTTGTCCTACACTAAAAATATCGTGCAGACAACATAACTCGGCGCGCACTATTCAACCATTCGGCGCGAGTAGCAGTGAACTCTGTAATCTGTATAGGTATGTCCTTAAAGCGTTGCCGGCAGGCTTTAGCGTCCGTCAGCTGTTTGAGCCTTGAGGTCGATACACTTCGTGCGCAAACAACGATCGATGTATTTTTAAGGACCATTCCATTGAGGACTAAATTGATTTTTATTTAACAAAATATTACAATTAGACGATAAAATTTAAAACACCCCTTGAATTGATGTTTACTACCTTCTTTTAAAATTTGGCCGGTGATCAAAATTTTAACCTGTATTTTTGACTTGGAGAGTTAGCTGGTGAATGCGTGACGAAAGCGTTACGAAAACTGTGATCGGCCGAGGCGAACAGAAGCTACTCTGAACTTCCGTTCGCCTCGCGAGGGGAGAGGGAGATAGGTATAAGTTAGTGAAGACAGAAAGAGAGAGAGCTACGTTTCTTATATTACTGTAGGGGGAAGAAAAAAGAGTGCGCGCACACATTTTCTTTCTCTCTCTCATAGCCAGTTATGTTTCGTGTATCAAATACAAACGTACGAGTTTTGAACTGAAGTTTTATATCAGTCGTGTGGTCAAAAGCTTTTTTTTTTTTTTTTAATGGTATAGGAGGGCAAACGAGCAGTCGGAGCCATTTTCATGACTACCGACGCCCACAAACATCCGCATAAAGGCTATACAGATGCGCTGCCCTCCTTTCTCCTCTCACCTCCATGGACCACCGGCTACTTACATACCGCACGAAACGCGACAGCACAGCTGTCACTTTACGCCGGTCTCGTGTAAGCGAGAGGTGCCTCCCCGGTCGTGCCGGCCCAATTCGACTGCATGCAAGCATGCAGTGTGGCACTACCTCTTACTAAGCCTTAAAAAGAAAGAAAGAAAGAAAGAAAGAAAAGTTTTTATTCAAAATAGAATTACAAGAATTACTTTTTGAACGTCAACAATTAAATCTACCACCGGTTCCCTGTCCTGAGAAGAACCGGCGAAACAAACTCAGCGCGGGCCATCATGCCATCATGTTTTGATCAGATGTAAAATTCAAAAATATAAAAATACAAGTACATTTGCATATGATATAATACAATACAATTTATGAATGTACAATAATTATGGTACAGAAACAGCCTGGGAGGAGCGTACTAATTCCAAGATGTGGTATCTGTCAGAAAATCTGTTACCTTATAGTAAGCCTTACCACACAAACTCTCTTTAACAACTTTTTTAAATTTATTAATCGAAAGTTTTTGGACGTTTTCTGGGATACTATTGTAGAGGCGTATACATTGTCCCCGAAAGGAATTCTTTACTTTACTAAGTCTGTGAAATGGTATGTCTAATTTATGCCTGTTTCTCGTATTTATGTTATGATTATCATTTTTGGTTCTGAATTCACTAATCTTCTATCTTACATTCAATACATTATCCAAAATGTATTGAGAGTAAACAGTCAGTATACCGATGTCCTTAAATTTATTTCTAAGTGATATATTGC
>LUGF01039913.1:123100-137127 GCA_001625245.1 Calycopis cecrops
TTCTTTCTTACATACAATACATTATCCAAAATGTATTGAGAGTAAACAGTCAGTATACCGATGTCCTTAAATTTATTTCTTAAGTGATATATTGCCTTTTTACATTGCATCGACGCACAACTTTCAAATCTCACGAAATCGCGCCTATGCTGTCGCATTTCGTGCGATTTGTGAGGCTAAAGAATCACACAAAAATATGATAATTAAAGGTTTTCAAATATCAAATGTTGAATACTCGTGAGCAGGATTGACAAATTTAAAGCCCATTTCGACATTTCTTTATAGCAGGGATGTCAAAGATAGGGCCCGCTGGGCGCATCTGGCCCGTGAGCCACGGCAATACGGCCCGCTGCCCGCATCCCAATAACTACCACAAATATCATACCTGACATCAATGACGTTTTTTTTAGTTGAACATGGCCGGTCTACATGTTCTAAACCTAGTATATGGCCCACCGGACTGCAAAAATGATTCAAAATTTTTACTTATGTTATTCTGATAAGAAAGCCATATTACTGTAAAGTTTCATGAAAATCCGTTCAGTAGTTTTTGTGTGAAAGAGTAAGAAACATCCTTACAAACTTTCGCATATATAATATTAGTAGGATTATGTATGAAGCATTAGCACATAGTCAAAAGTCCAGTCTTAAGGTTTGCACTGCACAAAAATCGCTGACATGGATCTTAGGGTCAATTCACACCAAAAGCTCGGCGAAGGGCAGCGAAGCGGAGCGTAGTTTATGTGTCATATGAATTTCAACTTTATAATAATTACTTTATTACTTATTATCGCATGAGTAACTCGAACGAGACGCGCGGATTCCCGCGAAGTCGCTGGAACGCGCGAGAAGTCGCTGGAATGCTCCAGAAGTCGCGAGTATTCGATAATAAGTACTATTGTAATGAAAATAAAGTTGAAATTCATATGACACATAAACTGCGCTCCGCTTCGCTGTTCTTCGCCGCGCTTATGGTGTGAATTGAGCCTTAAAGCCGCGGAGCTCAAATGGAGCTGGACCGGACATGTCTGCCGCAGACCTGACGAGTCTTGGGCAATAATCGATCTTACTACTGGCACTACGTTCTCTGCCTGCCCCGCGGGCTGGCGCGAAGATGTTTTGTTGTCATATGTCACTTTTTTTTACAGGAAAGCGGTAACATATCCATGTACGAGCATATCTTCACCATCAACGCAGATAAGTATACGCCGGCGGGCGAAGATGGCGTTGTCCTTGGTAAGCTCCTTAAACTTAAGTAGAAAAAGAAGTTTCTTTCTTAACTTTAAGTATAGCAAGTAAGACCAGATAGGGGTTCCCAACCTTGGTCAGGAACCACTTTTATATCATTCTCGATAGCGTAGAATGAAACAGTATTGTTAAGTGACGTATACTTAGGCTTTACTTCAGTTTGTCTGTCCTCTTTTTAGGGTTCCGTTACCAAAGTTAATATCCTAATAATAAAAATAATATAAAGTTAGTATCTTAAATAATAATACTAAGATAAGTAAGAGGCCACGGTGGAGCCGAAAAAGGTCAGCACGGCCAGGAGTGAGATACTTCTCGCTGACTCAATACCACAAAGTGGCAGCTAAGCAGTCGCTATAGCGCGGTTTGTGAGTTGCTAACTTTCATGGGGGAAAGAAATGGGGGGGAAAGAAATTGGGAAACACGATTTGGGAATGTCTGTCAGCGGTGGTGGTTATCAGAAGGCTCCAGCTTTTACCCCTCTTATATAAATAGGTAAATAACGCTGGTTTTTTTAGGTGAGAAAAAAGTGGTTGGGGGTACACCCTTCGACTTTAGGGTTCCGAGGATATTGAAGTCTATGATACCCCTCGTTCCGATGGGAGGTTACGACGTGAACTACTGCATCACCCAGGCCACTGAACAGGACCTAACTTTCCAGGCCAGGTAACTTTTTGAAGTAAAACTTTACGCGCGCTTAACTTTGGGTGGAAGCTGATGAAATGACGAGAGCGTTACGAAAAGTGCGATCGTACGAGGTGAACGGAAGTTGAGAGGGCGATATAAGTTAGTGGAGACAAAATTTATTATATTACTGTAGGAGCAAGAAACAGCTGTGTGCGGGCACATTTATTTCTCTCTCCCTCTCATAGCCAATTAGGTTTATGTCGTGAATCGTGTATGAAGATTTATTCAGTCGTGAATTAAAGCACATATTTTTTGATGTGCAGAGGTCTATTATAACCAGGGCGTTTTGTGGATCACTCAGGCCTGAAGTCCCTAAAGGAAGTTTCTAAATGAGATACAGGTTGTATATACATGTCCTTAAAAAGGGCCTTTCAAGAGGTACATAAAATCAAAAGCACTTGCGAATGATTATTTTTTCATTGTTGAACTTATTTGAACAACTGTTTAAATCTGATAAATAAAAAAACACCTTAAAAATTATTTTTAATTGTATTTTTGAAAATAACTTGCTTTTCATTCTTTCTTCTGATTCTCTTCAGATTCTGAGATTACATGTAAGGATCATGTAATCTCAGAATCACACAATATATATAAAATTCTCGTGTCACAATGTTAGTTACCATACTCCTCCGATACGACTAGGTCCATTGTCATGAAATTTTGTGTATATGTCACCGTAAGATTGTAAAAACCATAAGATTACAAAATAACTCGGAAGATTGTAAACTATCGGAAAATTGTGAACTGTACAAATCATTTACAATTTAACACATTATTTTTCGATAGTTTATAATGTTCCCGGAGCAAACTGTAAAATTTACAGTTTACAATTTTCCGAGTTATTTTGTAATCTTACGGTTTTTACAATCTTACGGTGACATATATATATCGGGTAGGTCTGAGAATCGGCCAAAATCTATTTCTCATCTCGATATTTCCACCATCAAAACTTACGCGGGTGAAATCGCGTATCGCTACTAGCACATTTAGAAAAAAAATACAATAATTCTTGCAAATTACCTGCACGGTCTTCTCGATATTTCCAGAGTTCTGCACCCTGCTTCAGGAAGAGTGGTCGAGGTGTACAGCAACCAGCCGGGCTTGCAGTTTTACACCGGCAACCACTTACCAGATCCGGATGCCATCTTTGAGGTGATGAAAGCTTTTTGTAAGAGTTAGTGCCAAGCTGCATGCATATAGCTGAATTGGGCCGGCGCTATCGGGGCACCTCTCGCTTACCTGCGTAAAGAGACAGCTGTGTTGTCGCTGGTGGCTGAGGAAAGAGGGAGGAAGCCATCTTAATGACCTCTATGCGGATGTCTATAGGCGTTGGTAGCCTCAAAAATGGCTCCGACTGCTCTTTTGTAATAGTAAATAATAGGAAGGTCTTGGTATTCACTGAGACCTATCAGTAGTGGCCGGTTATGTAAAGAGTAAAGACTGATAATGTTAAAGCCGTGGAGTAGATAAGTAGGTACTTGTCTACTAATAGCTAGGTAACGACATGTCAAATACATTTTGCTTGTTGATTTGACGTCGCGCATCTGTTACGCTATCACAAGTTGATGGAAATTAGTTCAAAAACAAATGAAGCACCTATAGGGACCGTGCAGTAAACATAGAGGCGGCCCTTTTACTGAATGTGGCGTCTCCCAATTTCCATTTTAGGGATTCAATTACCTGCTTGCAAAAGAATGGCAATGTCATATTGACACAATATGGAAGTTATATTTTCGTGGTAAATTGATATTTTAGTATTTAGAAATAAGCGTGAAACGAATATATGTATGTTAAAAGTTCATATTTCAGCCACTAGGCGGCGTGACAGTGTTGAAACCATAGATTTAGAATTGTTTTCACTACGTGAAAGATGTACAAAGCGTGGGAGCGAGACATTCAAATTAACTTCCAATCATCGGAAAAGAAAAGAGACAGTAGATGAAGTACATATGAGACAATTATTATTTTACGCGAGTAAGAAGCTATAGGGACCCGATTCCATACTAATGACAAAGTCATATTATGTGTTTTTGTAGTAATTCTGACATTTGTCAATTTTTTTTTTGTCTTACCTCTGCTTTGACATTGTGTATCTTGTACATTCTAAATCTATGGTTGAAACTAAGTATACTCCGTTTTTTAATTTGAGAGACTAAATTGACAAGTATAAACGTAAAAAAATTATATATAATGAGACCTGCCAGCGTTTTTGTGCAGTGCTGATCTATTATACCGATTTCAATAAAACGTAAATTATTGACGATTTTTGAAAAAATAATAAACATTTTTTTGTACAGCACCATATATGTACAACTATAAATTTATTAGGATTCACACTGGACGCCATTTTGTTAACGATATGTCGCAGGAAATGACGTTTAAATTAATATTTAAGTGCGAAACATATTTGGAGGCTTTTATTTAATCTATAAACCTATACCATATTGTATTAATTCGCTCTATAGAATACATTCACGTTTCTGTGTAGATAAATTATTAAAAAAGATAATTGTTTTTCCGATAGTGGCACAACGCTATTTATGAATCACAAAAAACTAGCAACATCGCTCCTGTCAATTTAGTCTATCATATTAAAAAACGGAGTAGGTACTTAGTTTCCTTTATAATATCAATCATGATGCACAGATATAGATTAAATATTAGTCACTAGCTGTTACCCACGGCTTCGCTTGAGTGGTTTTTCGCGAAAAAAGGAGCTGATGGCACTCTTCAGTTCTGCAACTATTTCCATTCAAAATATCACATCGATCCGTTGATCCGATTTGATGTGAAAGATGGACAAAGAAACAAACAAACACACTTTCGCATTTACATTATGATTGTCTGAAAGGATTGAGAAATAATTTTGGAAATGATGAACGTGGTTAAATTTATACCTTTTCCCTTTCAAATATCAACTTGAGATTTAGGTACTTCGAATAATCAATAGATCACGAGGATCTTTGAGGACAAAAGCCTGTAGACCGTGATATATGCAGATCCCTTGCTCTCTTTTAATTTCCCGGCCTATTTAGACCCTTACTAATTGCATCAAGATCGAAGGCACAGAGGTCTGCATACCTCAAGCTACCTTTTACAATTTTTTTTATTAGGACCTAATTGGGGAAGATGAGGATTTATCAGGTGAGGAAAGCGATGAGGAAAACGAGGAAAAAGGAGAATCAGAGGTGACTTTTTTGAATTGTTTGAACATCATTATAGGTATGAGTCCAAATATTCTTATTTGAACATATACCTAACTAGGCTACCTAACAAAGGCCTAACCGAATTCGACTATACGGGTCGTGCAATAAAGGTAGAAGCAGCAGTTCATCCGAATGTGGCGTGAAAATATGCAAGTTAAATGTTCTTATTTCAGCCATTAGTTGGCGTGACAGTCTTAAAACTCATTCACTATTATTTAGTTATGGTTTTACTAGTCGTAGACTTTAGTGTGTGCGAATACAAATTAGCGGCGACTTATTTTTTTATGATATAGGGGCACACGAGCAGTCGGAGCCATTTTCATGACTAGCGACGCCCATAGAGACTAAACATATGCGCTGCCCTCCTTTCTCCTCCCACCTCCATGGGCCGCCGGACACACCGCACGAAACGCGACAGTGCAGCTGTCACTTTACGCTGGTATTGTGTAAATGAGAGGTAGCTCCCCAGTCGTGCAGGCCCAATTCGGCTGCATGCAAGTATGCAGTGTGGCACTACCTCTTACTGAAGACTTTGTATAGGTAAGTAAGTACTGACGTATATCGAATTCCGAGTCAGTTACTGACCCTGTGCAAATCAATATTGAACTAGGCATTATTAGTAAACTTGCAAAATATACTCACATAAATCCCTGCCAGGTGATGTGATAGTAGTATATTTTAGTAAATCATATTTCAAAGCCACGTTCAATGATACATTTTTTATTGATATTCCATTGTCTATTGATCATATTTCCGCAATAAAAAAATGTTTCTCACGATTTTAATCATGACGTTTGTAAGATACAAACGTCATGATTAAACTCATACTGGCGCAGAATTGAAACATTTTTCTTAAGTACGGTGCACTTTGGCGTGCACCTAAGGGCCAACCCACACGTACCACAACCACACGACGACCACAACCACACCACGTTGTCGGGCTCATATTTTGTATTGAAAATGAATAAAGTCATTCACACGTAGCACATTTTGCAGTCATTATCGACCACTTGTGTGATACCGACAACATCGCAACGACGTCGCGACCACGTCGCAACCACAACGCAACCACCAGCGACATCGAGAACTAGTGGCCGACCACATCGCAACCACAACGTTGCGTCCTTGTCCTTGCTCATTCTAAATTTATCATAAAACTTCTTCTTGAACCTTCTAAGTATAGGATAATCAGTGCGAGATTGGCTTTGACTTTTGTTTTTGAATAAAGGATGTACCAAATAAACTCTTTTTTGACGATGACGTTGCTGTCGTCTTCTTCTTAATAAAAGCCATAACAAGGACAGCAATAACATATTTTCCTCTTCGAATTCCATGACTTTGTTCGGACAACGCGTGTTTCCTCGTCAGTGTCACCATACAACCTAACCACATCGCGACGACAACGCAACCAAATTGCAACCACATCGACATTGTCGGAACCACAACGCAACCACAAAAAATGGCAGCGACACTATTCACACGTAACCACAGCTTGACTACATTTTGACGCTGCGATGTGGTGTGGTTGTGGTACGTGTGGGTAGGCACTTAAGGCACAAGTCCGAGGCTGGGCGACAACCGCAAGCGTCAACCGCACGCTGCAAGCGACATCGCTGGTTTCTACGAGTGCAGTCGCGACTTGCGGCAGCGCTTGGAATAAAATGCAACTTCAACGCGCGACACTGGTCGACCGCAGCCGCTGGTTGCAGGCCGTCGTGGACTTGTCTAAACCGAATCATATACATTTGTCCTTTAATAATTGAGAATAGAGAGCATACAAGCGAAAAAGATAGTTTCCATTCTACGCTATTGTGAAGTGGCCTTAAATTACTAAAGGACATTTAAAGAATAGCGTGCATGGAGAAATTTTATATTTGGTACAGTTGAAAAAGATATGGTGATTGGTGAAGATGTGAAGAAAGTTATTGTTACATGCATTAAATTTTATTATTTTACCTGAGTAAAAGGCCTACCTACGGCACGCACACATGCTTAAACTCTTGTAATACACAAACTGATTGCCACCACCACCATTACTATTATCATATATTGCAATGAAAATATTGACATATGATATTTAGTTTTCATTCACAAAAAAGTTTTGCTTGATACCCAATCTAACTATATTCAAAGCCGAATGGATTAATTTTTATAACTGAGATCGAATTTCGATCAGCGAGCGATCACTATTTTATGGATATAAGTATCTGATGGCCCATGTAGGAGTGAGGAGGAAGGAGGGCCAGACATCTGTAAAGCCTCTATGCCTATGTCTATTGGCGTCGATTGCCATTAAAATAGCTCCGACTGCTCGTTTGCTCTCTTATAATATATAAAATAAATAATAAAATCGAACGATGATATTTAAAAGTTATTTTTTTCACTTTACAGGGCGTAAAGAAGTACGGCTACGTCCCCCTTACAGGCAAAGGCGGTATGACCTATAGAAAGCACGGTCTTTTCTGTCTCATGCCCCAGAACTACCCAGATGCTATTAACCATGTAAGTAGGTAGTAGCTACCTTACGCACATCATAATATATTTTGAGACCAATTATATATAATTTAAAAAAACATTCTTATGAAAACCATTATATGAAATCATAAGAGGTCATGTCGTTGCAGCCAAATTAAGCAGGCGTTTTGTGGGTTTCCAGTGGCCCATGCGAGGAGAGAATGAAAGGAGAGCAACGCATCTGCAATGTGCATAGCATTTCAGCATAATTATGCGGATGTATTTGGACGACGGTAGTCGAAAGGCTCTGAAGGGTGATTTGTGTTTGTCCCCTAATATTATAAAAAATATGATATGCTGTGATATACCTGAGAGTGCTGGACGAAAAAATCAAATGGGTCACGGTACTTACAGGCCTCTAAGAATATCGGTGTATCTGAAGATACACTGAATGATAATATATATGCAGATGTGTAGACCTTCTTACTTCTTTTGACTCCCTGGCCCACCAGAAACACCATTAAACGAGGACAGCATAGCTTTCAATTTACGGTGGTGTCGGGTGGGCTAGAGGTAGAACCTCGATCGGGTCGGCTCAATTCGGCAGCCATGCAGCATGGCATTACATGCATAATTAGGTAATTCTTTTGTAAGAGGTAGTGCCACACTGCATGCTTGCATGCACGCACGAGACTGGCAAAGTGACAGCTGTGCTGTCGCGTTTCGTGCGGTGTGTAAGTAGCCGGTGGTCCATGGAGGTGGGAGGAGAAAGAAGGGCAGCGCATTTGTGTAGAGGCTGTCTTCTATGCAGATGTCTATGGGCGTCGGTAGTCATGACAATGGCTCCGACTGCTCATTTGCCCCCTATACCATAAAAAAAATCTACTGGTGCAAATTTAAGGTATAAGTAACTTGCTCTTTGTCGTTTTCAGAAAACCTTTCCAAACTCCATTCTCAATCCTGGTGAAGTGTACATCCATAAAATGCAATACAAGTTTGGTCTACTGCTCGGAAAGTTTTTGTAATGTCGAAAATAAAGTAAAAGTTGTGTCAATATAGAAACTATCATTATTATTGTAGTGTAACCTTATTACTAAAATAGAGATAGGTAGATAGATGGATAGATAGATTAGAAATCGAGCGCAGGATATGTTATAGTGCACAAGTGCACTCTCTATTCCCTCATTCTCATATTGAGATGGGACGGAAGTCCGATACGACCGGAGAGGAATAAGATAAGGACCGACGGCTTGACGTGCTCTCCACGTGCAACACTTGCACAATAATAATTCCGTTACAAATTTTCCACCGATCGTAATAAATGTCGCAAATCACTCGCAGTCCCCCTTGACACTAATGACGTCACCGCTCGACGTCTATTCCCGACTGTGGAGAAGTTACTGTTGAATACATTTTTCGTTGGGATGCGCGGGAGTGGACAATAGACTATCGATCTATGGATATCAATTATGCTGTTTTTTGCAGTTTAATAAATACTAGCGATCCCGCGGAGATCGACATCCGATCTAAGTGAAACTGTTATTATCTTAGTTACGATGACTTGTTATATAATTGTAACTAAGGTAAACAATTTATCTAGAATTTTCAACACTTGCAAAAGACACATAGAAATTTTATCAATAATTACCTACGTGTGTCATTTGTTACGATGTGCCAAATGCATGATAGTGTGTGTAAAGTTTTTGCTTTACGTATTAATGCTTGGTTTGAGATTGATTGATAAATTATAGCCTATTTGTTACCGAGGACAGTTACCTATATAGCAAAACAAGTTTCATCAAACTCCGTCCAGTAGTTTTTGCGTGTAACCCGCACAAGGCACAGACAGAATGACGTGTTCTACAGTTTTATTATATGTATAGGTAGATAGAGTTGCTCTCAATGTAATGTCAAGTATAAATTAGGGGAAATTGACGTATAAATTAGGAGCGAAATATGACAGGGACACGTTCGGATACATGCATGATGCACATGCACATTACGTCTGTCGGGATGTTTTTTTTATTTTACTAATTTTAGTGTTGCAAAATATAAACATTGAGCTGTTGTACTAAAATATAGTATTTTTAGCGTACTATATATTTCTTCAACAGTACACAGTAGGCCCTAGATATAGTACAATACTATTCATTATAGTACAATTGGCAACCCATTACTGACAACAAGTACATATTGTACAGTAATAATTATCCCTTTGCAATTGAAAATTATTATGGGAATTATTATATAGAACAAACGTTATACCTCTCTTGGTTGAAACCAGCTGGAAATCACACTAGAAAGTCTTTGCAACTCTTCGTTAGCCCCATCTATCAAAATTCAAAACCCTGCGACGATTTTTTCTCAGATTGGAACGTCCGCATACAACATACATGTTGATGACCAAGTTGCCTTCTTGGGAGATGTTCATATGTTGCATGGGTTGCTAATAGCCAGCAACCGTAGCAAATCTGGTCAGTAACCATCTTCTACAAATAATTAAAATAAGACGTTAGTAATTATGAAATCTTTATTCAATAACTAACATGACAGATAACATTATATATTAAAATAATTTGCATATGGTAGTTTTAAGGAAAAGGTCGCCGCAATCAGCTCCACCTACCACTTTACAGAAGTCATTGAAAGAATTTACACCTCTCAATATTCTTCATAGTAAAATTGCTGGTCTTAAGACAAGTCGATTGAATTTGAAGATTCCGTGAATTGGGGGGCCTAGACGGGATATCATCTAAAGTGGAATCATGCAATTTTGGCTGCCTGAGATGCGCCGATTGTAAAAAAATACAATTTTTAGGTTACAGCTAATAAGCACTATTTTTTAAAAAATCACCTAAAATTGAGTATTCTGTTCAAATAATAAATGCTGAAAGAAGTTGATTGAAGATTGAACAACTCAAGAAAAGTGTATTAGAGCCTTAAACAAGTCATGAAGTATAAGTCCTAGATTGTGAAACAGAAATTATTCAATATCTGTATACTGCCAAGCCTCACAATACGGCAGCCAAACAAGGGCATTACCACCATGGAAAGGAGCATGATAAGTTTCACTTTGAAAAATCATAAGAGGGCCACATAGTCGAAACAAATATCCAAACTCGATTTTTTTTTATGATATAGGAGGGCAAACGAGCAGCCGGAGCCATTTTCATGACTACCGACGACCACAAACAACCGCATAGAGGCTATACAGATGCGCTGCCTTCCTTTCTCTATAAATAAGGCTATAAATAAATAAGACAAAAAAAAGGTCAGTGATCTCAATCCCTAGAGAATGTGTCCTCACGTGGTGGATGAGCGAATGCCCAGTGCTTAAGTGCATTTTTTTAGGAATATAAAAGGATGCCTGTAACAGCAATTTAATCAAGGTGAGTATAATTATTGAATACATTTTTTTTTATATAGGGTATAATGCAGCAAACAAGTAACAGGTAGTGCCATATTGCATGCATGCATTCAACCGAATTGGGCCAGCACAACCAGAAAGGTACCTATTGCTTGCAGGACCGGCGTAAAGTAATAGCTATCATGTCGCGATTCGTACGGTGTGTACTTTAGGTAGCCCATGTATGGGAGAGGAGAAAGAAGGGCAATACATCTGTATAGCTCCTAAGCAGATGTCTATGGGCGTCGGTAGTCATGAAAATGGCTCCGTCAGCTCGTTTGCACCTTAAACTATAAAAAACGAGGAATGTAAAACATACAGACAGTCGCTAATGTTTTATTTAGATACTACCAATCCTTTAAACATCTCCAAACCAAGGCATGTTAAAAAAGCGCTACATAGCTATATTTTAATGACTATGTGAGTCAGGCATAATATATCCTTGCCACAAATAGTAATATACTTATATAGGGTTAATTTCACCGGCGGGCCACCGGATGCAAGACGTACATTTCCTGTAGCTATTGTTTGGAATCATGAAAACATAAAATTCAAATGCATTTGAAAATGCACGAGCAACATATTTTCGGACCATACAGGGCCACTTTTTGGTCACCGGTCAAATTTTCAGGTTTGGTTCATAATCATTAATACATTCGATTTATGAAATAAAAAAGAATAAAAAATAATTAGTTAAAATTACTTTGTCGCATGTGACACTGTCTTTTAATACAATACATTAGTGCTTAGGTATGTATTAGTTACTATAATTTTTGTGTACGTACTAGAAAAAGTTATGACTAAAAACTTATGTATGCATAATTATTAATTACATATTTAACTTTTAGTTTGGATGACACATATTATGTTGGGGGAGACACTATGTCCAACTGTGAACGGCTCCAATAGCCGAAGGACGCCCACAGTTGCCCAATAAGAGGCTATAAATAAAACCATTCAATTATAAAGTCTTTATTTTGATTTTTTTTTTGTTTCAGATAGTGAGCAATAACGAAGAAAGCCCAATAGGCAAAATGCAACAAGGAATATGCAAAGAACAGAAAAAGTAAAAATGGCGAAGATTCAAGATTTTACGGCATTTTTAAACAAATTTGTAATTTCTAAAAAGAATAAAATTGTTAACAAATAACAATATATTTTTAATTAAACTACCGTAAATTCATTCAAAATATAATACAATATTTATATTATATACCTTGGCCTGAAAATTTTAAAAAAATAATCGTCAGTCAAACAGCCGTCATTACTCCAAGGTCGTTGGTATCTTTTGTCTCAAATTCGGGAGTGTGATTGGTTAGTAGTGCGAGAAGTGGGACTTTTACCTGTACATATAGTTTGTAACTAGCTGCGCCTCGCGGTTACACCCGCGTAAATTTCGATCCCGAGGAAAATCATCCCATGGCATCCCACAGGAACATTTTTTCGGGACAAAAACTATCCTATGTGTTAATTCAAGTTACTCTATATATGTGTGCCAAATTTCATGAAAATCGGTTAAGCAGTTTTTGCGTGAAGGAGTAACAAACAAACAAACAAACAAACATACAAACTTTCACATTTATAATATTAATATGATTAAATTTAATTAACTTTATTTCTCTTCTATGTAGTTTGTGTACCTATTTATTGTCATTTTGACAAGTTGTTTTTTATTTTTACTGTAAGTAACATTTAATGGAGTTATTGTAAGTACTTTTTTCAGTATATTATTCTTCACTTTTGTAGAATATTTAGATTTTATGAATTCCTATATCTTCAGAATATTTCATAAAAATCAGACAAGCCATTTCGGAAGGACTTGAATGCACCGACATAAGATTTTCACATAATATTACATAGAAGATTAATAATATTATAATACTGCTAATTGACTTAGGTACTTAATGTAATCTATATTTTGTCTTGATGATGTCTATACTTTTGAAAGAAAAATAAACAACCTCCGAAAAATCGACGCGGCTTTGTTAAGTATAAGCCAGATTTTGTGTGAGGTTTACGATAATTATTTCTCACCAGCAGTAACCCCATAATGCCATATTATCCGACCCTGCTCTCATGAGACAAACGAAATTACAGCTATGCAGTCGCGCTTGTGAGTAGCGGGACTCCTAGGGGAGGGGGGAAGGAGGGAAAGGCGTAACAATCAAGCGAAAATCCATGGTCGACGGCAGTTATCAAAAATCACCGATGAAATAAAAAATCCTACACAAACATAATGAAAACTTATTGGCTCTCTTGATCCGAACTCTCTTATACCGCACGAGACACGACAGCATAGTCATAATTATCATCATCATCATCATCATCATCATCATCATCATCATCATCACCATCATCATCATCATCATCATCATCATCATCATCATCATCATCACCATCATCATCATCATCATCATCATCATCATCACCATTATCATCATCATCACGATCATCTTCGTCATAATCGTCAGCCGGAAGACGTCCACTGCTGGACATAGCTTTCTCCCATAATCATCATTCGTTTCAATGTAAGGTGAGTGAAAAGTATCTCCGCGGTTCGACTCGGCACTGACATTACCTTTTTATAGCGGAGAAATGTTGCCGACTCAAACGTACTATACAAGATTTTGCACGGGCAAATCGACAGCCCATGTCTGTTTGTCTGTTGTCTAATATAAATCTACGTATTCCCCAAAGACAAGTTCGCCGTCAACAATTGTTTGTTTCACCTTTTGGGCGGAAAACAGTCTGATGGCCAGAATGCATAGATTTGGTAACACGATAGCCAACGATGTAGATATTTTTGCGGTACGATTTTCTACTTTCTCTAAACATGTCAATCGAATTTTTGATGTATGACTTGGCTTGTTCTTAATTATTGCTCTGTACTTTTACCAATGTTTTTTGGCTCGGAACTGTATCTCTATACCGATATGTTTTTAAATTATTTTTAGTATCTCATTGTACCTTACTACTTCATAAGCTGTGTGATATTTACCATTTACTATTATTATTACTATTATTGATAT
>LUGF01039913.1:139730-150006 GCA_001625245.1 Calycopis cecrops
TTTTTCACATACGTTTTAATATTAAAAACACTTCATTTAAGATAAAATGCAGCTCAGTATATTTATATAGTTTTTTTTGAAAAAATTGCAGAACGTAATGTTGTCACTCAAACAATTATTAGGTCGCTCAAATATTATGAAGTTTCTCATTTTGTATTTTAAGCAGCTCAAATTGATGTTTGTAAGTCGCTGTTTTATTGATTTCTAGTCGCTCGCAGTCAGTCGCTCACTTAGTAATTCTGTACGCTAAATTCATTATTTTTGATACCTCAAATTTTAATTTACAGTCACTCGTTTAATTACTACCCTTATTATTATATTGTAAAAAGGGAGTATTCCCGTTCATTGAATTGAATAAATAAATAAATAAATAAATATTAATCTGAATGCGAGATATAACAATAAACAAATCAATCTCTGTTTTTGTCCGTCTCTCTCCGCGGCCCTGGAGCGAAGTAAGGTCCCATAGTTACTATGGAGAGCCGCTGAAAAACTGGGGCGTTTACCTTAAACCTAGAATAATAAAATGTAGCAAGCTAATAAACTTGCAGTACAAATGAACTAATAAAACCAAAAATTGGTAAATAGTTATCATAAACTGTATCTATAGATCATTTGTATCTGTAGATCCTTCTAAAACAAATCGGTTACATATTTAAGATTTCCATAATAGAAAATATATACATATGTAAGACAGATATTTATGAAGTTAGTACTGTGTAGGATTGGAAATAATATAAGTTACTAAGAAGTAGCGTCTTGCACTGTTGCAGCCAAGTTTGGCCGACACGATCGTGGGAGGTACCTCTCGCTCATATGATACCGTCGTAAAATGGCAGATGTGTTTGTGTGCCTGTAGCCGATAGCTCACTGTAGGGGAGGCAGGAGGGCAATGCGTCTGTGTGACAATGGCCGTCGGTCGTGATAATATAGCTCCGACTGCTCGTTTGCCCCGTTATTTTATAAAAACTCATTTTATACAAAAATAACGCACGTCATACATAAGTTTGCAAACTTATACGTATAACTTCATACGTCCCTGCCTCTTGTTGATACCGTAAAGGTTATAAATTTGCTATATTAAAGTATATTTTATTAATTTTGTATGAATTTGCAGGACATTTATTTCAAGGATTTATCCATTTAAATTTTACATCGATGATCTACAAATTGTCAACTATCCCAAACGGGCATTTAATTTTGGCCCAAAAGTCGGGACAGTCCCTTCAAAATCAAAACGTCTGCGCTGATACAGATTGTCTTCTGTCTAGAGTTAATTACTGGCTTGATGGACACCCGTGTTTACCGTAATAGTTTCAGCTTCACAGATCATAAATAGGTCCTGCACAGCGCTGCATCATGCGGTAATGGCTAAGCGGATTATAGCGCCCTTCAGGACGTTCAATCTTCCGCTTTATATTGTCATCCATAATTGGATTTGATTATTGCTACGCCTGTAGTGTCGATACCTAATGGCTGCCGATGCAATTAAAATAGAACTCACTATGCCGACTCTGAAAGGGAATTAATATTATAATAAGGCTTGACTTGTATTTTTTAATGAGGAACGAAACGGTGAGATATTAATAATGATCAGGGTCGAGTTGAATTTGTAGTTTAAGTATCATGTTATTTTTGACGTTATAATCGACGACTACCGACTACGAGCGCAAAACCCACGACTCATTGGGGGCCATCCATAAAGTACGTCACACTAATTTCTTGATTTTTTGACCCCGCCCCCCTCGTCACAGTTGGTCACATTTGTGAGAAGTGTGACGTCACATATTATATTTTTTTAGTTTTTCGATAATACTTCAAAGTTCGTAATTTAATATTTAGTTTAAAATAGATTAATAAATGTGACATCACGAAATTTAGGACCCCTCCCACCCCTTGTCACACAATGTGACATTTCGACGACCTCCCCCCCCCCTAACGTGTGACGTACTTTATGGATGGCCCCTTGTCACGTTCCACCTGAAACAAGAAAGCGCGAGGGCGGAAGAAGAAGCCATAGATTTAATAAAAAGTATAGACGGAGGGCTGTTGACAATGTAATGAAGCCAGAAAAACACCCATTCCTGTATATACACGTAGTACAGTCAATCTGTAATAAAAAAATATGAAATGGGGAACAAATTACACGAGCAAATTTGACTTGATATAATATCGTTAGAGGGGCATGTAAATAGCAGAATGGGAGATTGGCGAAGTCTCATCTGTTGCTGATTTTGAGAAAAACCAAAAAAAAATTTTGAATTGCGTTTTTCTTCGAATCTTCTTCGATTCTTCGAGTTTTAGGGAAAAGTTTATTTGAAAAAAAATGTAGAGGACATTGTGAAATACATTTTATGTCATTGAAGTGACTTCGTAAGACTTGAAATACAAAAAGTAGGCGGCGCTGATGCGTCTAAAAAATTTTCCTAAAGAACGTGCGGGGTCATTCACATCCTTCTAACTTTGCAAAATGTGAAAATTTATTCATTTATTTATTAAATTATTCAACAGTTCGTTACAATAACATCAGTATCAAAATAGTTAATTCACAGTATTGATCCAACGCTGTCATTTCTATGTCGGCAAGCTATAGCTTAAAAACGGTAAGTTGCAGAAAAAAAATTTTTAAACAAAAGTTGTTGCAAATTTGAAGAGAAACAACTTTATTATTTACAATTTTTAAATAAAAAACCATTTTCTTAGCGAAAATGATGAAAAACCAATTTTTAGACGCATCAGCGCCACCTACTTTTTGTATTTCAAGTCTTACGAAGTCACTTCAAATATATTCGAAGAAAAACGCAACTCAAATTTTTTTTTATTTTCTCAAAATCAGCAACAGATGAGACTTCGCCAATCTACCATTCTGCTATTTACAAGCCTCTCTAACGATATATCAAATCAAATTTGCTCGTGTAATTTGTTCCTGATTTAATTACAGATTGACTGTACTAACGGTCTCACATACACATTTGACAACCAAACTACACCCAGATCATTAGTTTGTGACAGTTCGTCAATGGCGTATGACTTCCAAATAAATAATTGTTTATTACCCGAAAATGCCGAATTGTGTAGTGAAAGGCTGCAATAATCATTCCTCGAGGAATACAAAGCAAGAAGGACTTACATTTCATACGTAAGTAAACATAAAAATTCATATATTATTAAATCAATTTCAACAATTGTTTGACAGCTTTCAAAACGAAATTAATGTTGTCACTAGTGAGCGCCAAAATAGTCCCCGTTTATGGGGTTAGTTATTAATATAACGAAACGTAATGTAATTTAATTACTAATCACGTCCATTTACTTATTTCTATTTTTACTTTTAATATTCACCCAGTTAATGTAACAGTAAACAAGCTTTTTTGTTTAATCCTCCCTCATAAAACCTTTTTTAAGGTTTCCTATCCGAAATAAAAATATTAGAGAGAAGTGGATAGAAGTAATTCGAGTTAACCGAATTGAGCCATCATGGAATCGCAACATCCGCAGCCTAATTTGTTCAACACATTTTGAAAGTGATGATTTTTACATCATTAAGAAAGAACTTGTACGAAATGGATATCCAAAGGTTACGAGGATCCAATGTTTCTATTATATTGTACTAGTTGTTACCCGTGTTGGAGTTCGGGCGTAATTTGTCGTAGCTTTTAAGAAAAATTCATTTTGTTTTAACATCGTTTATTCTCCATTCCTTTTACATTATTAAACAGTTTTGCTTGCATTAGTTTATAATATTTGCCACCACCAGCGTCTGTATTCCCTCACACCTACAACCTGGAAATCTATAATTCGAGGGTGAATTAATGAACCTTCTAGGCAAGCGTGCATCATAGTCGGCCAAGTATACACTTTCCACCAGGTGAGACAGTGGTCAAACACAAGCCTATCCAGTATAAAAAAAAACTGCAATTTATATGGGCCCAGAAGCGTAGGCATTTTAAAACACGTTGTCACTTGTGATGAAAAATAAAATAATTTTTGAGTAAAGCAAGCGATTATCGTATTGGCTTAACTCATGTTCTGATGAAAAACAATGTCCAAAGTGATTGGTGGTAGAGTGTTGTCGTTTGTACCTTTTCATCACAAGTTATTACTAAACAACACTGCGAGGAACTGGACAAAATGATGGCATCATATCATTCTTTAATCTCTGGCATCCTTAGGTACCTATATCTTACAAGCTGCTGCTTTACGTCAACGCTTAACCTTACATAGCACAACAGACGTTCTCTAAGTGACTGTAGCTTTAAGCTTCTCTTTCTTTTTGGACCTTGTTCTTTTTGCTGACGCAGGGAATACATTTAGGTATGATACCTAGGAGCCCAGGTGGCCCATAGGCCTATGTCGGACTCGACATTTGCTAATGCAATATCGACTAAACCCATGCGGCTCATTCCAATCCGCGCCGCCCTCTGCTGATTCAGACGGACGGGACAGTACCCCGAGTCAAGCTGTTCTCCCCGCTTAGCTGGCCGCGCCCTGCATACCCTTGGGGATCACAGAGGCTCGCAAGCCCAACAACCACGACAAGGTGGCAGCAGCAGAGTTCCTTTCGGACCTACATTAATGCTGCGGAGAAAAGTCAAGAGAAATCCCATACCGCTTCATCTGATTGCTAGGTATGATTTTTAGTCGGGCAGCTTGGGGTCGAAAAGGGTATCGATCTCTCTCTCGGTTGAAAGACAGGAACCCCGATATGAGAGAGATTATAATAACTAATTTAACTATTATTATAATGGTCAAACAGACCGACAGACAGCTCCCTCTCGGGATTCTGAAATCGAGGGTAGCTTTGCTTGCTTAACTAAAATGTTCTTTGCGTTGACGTGATCTTGACTACCGATGCCCGACATCTGTTACTTACCGCACGAAACGCGACAGCTGTCAGTTTCGTTTAAGCGAGAGGTATCTCACCGGTCGTGCCGGCCCAATTGCATATGCAAGCAGCGTGGCACCACTTTACATAGTTAATAGAAAAATGAAAAAATACGCCCGTCCAGTGTATTTTAAATGCCTTCTGATATACTTAAGAGTCCTCCACCGAGCTCAAGACGCTCAAGTCTTTACTCGAAGGGATCTAGTTCTTCTTCCGTCATCTCATCTTTACATTAAGCCCTGTTCAAATTCGTTATAATGTATCACAGGACCCTTAGTTGTCGAGGTACTTGTTAATAAATACACTAGAGAATGAATGGGCAGAGGAATACTAGGTGTTAAAAAAAGGTACAATTACTTTATAGATAATTTTATGATTTTAAACCTCAACCTTTTTGTAAGAATTTGTACCCAATGGTGCGATCATCTGGTTTGAGCTTGCTCGATCCAAGAAGTCTCGCATACACAAATGTTCATAGCTATTCTGTAAGTGATAGTATAGCTTTTTTATAGTATAGGGGGGCAAAAGAGCTATCGGAGCCATTTTCATGACTACCGACGCCCATAGACATCCTCAAACTGGTTATACAGATGCGTTGCCCTCCTTCATCATCCACCCTCCATAGGCCACCGGCTACTTATACACCGCATGAAACGGGACAGCACAGCTGTCACTTTACGCCGCGCGCCGGTATCGTGTAAGCGTGAGGTACCCTCCCGGTCGTGCCAGCCCAATTCGGATACATGCATGCAGCGTGGCACTACCTCTTACCAATCTTCTTGTGATTTTGAGTTTTCGGCAGACTAGAGGAGGAGGGGAGGGAGGGAGGGCCAGCCATCAAAAGACTCTCGCTATTCATTTGCCTCCATAAAGGTATTAGGTACTGCCTAGTGGTCTAGTGGTAAGCGTGTTCAAGCACAGACGTGAGGTCCCGAGTCGAACCCGGGAGCTACATCACGATCCCAGATCGGGCCAAAACTTGTTCGTGAGATTTTTCAATTTCTAATAACAGGGTTGTGGAAGTTATCTGTGTTACACCCCCGCTCGGAGAGCACGCGAAGCCGTCGCTCCTGCGCCTGATTTCTGTCGTGTCGGACAGCCGTCCCATCGGAATATGAGGATGAGGGAACAGAGAGGGCACTTGTGTTTGCGCACACACTTGTGCACTATAATGTCCTGCGCACATGGCTCGTCTATATAGACGGCCGCCGTAGCCGAAATCGGCTAGGACGACATTATTATTATAAGTAGGTACTGTAAAAAATCTCGCAGTTTATAAACATTTATTATTGATTAAGTATTACTACTTATTTTCTTGTCGAGAGAGCGCGCTGCAACGCAATAGTAAAGATCGGCTCTGTATATATTGTGTAATTAAAAACAAATAAACAGTGAAATATGCAATTAAAATTAAAAATGAATAGTTTAAAATAAGCGTGTGGTAAAAGAACTCGTAAAGATTGTCAATAAAGTGAAAAGTGATAAACTAAGTTCAAATATAAAACCGTTACGAATTGTGAGCATATAAATAAGATTAGACACTAAAAAAATACTGGAAATACAAAAAGTGAAATTTAATAACTGTGTAACAAAGTAATAATACCGTGAAAATTAAGAATCATATTACATTATTTAGTGAAACACAAAATATTGCGCACTATCATCGTTTTGCAAAAAAACGCCATCTGTTACAACTATTAAGAACTCTGTAGTCTACATAAATATTATCCTGGAAAGGAGTACCACTCTAAGTCACTAGAGGGCAGAGAAAAAATTAAAATATGGATCAAAACAGAGATGCTAAAGGCTTTACAATCAAAATTCGATGAGCAATCTAGAGTTAAAAGAAATGAAGGAAAGTATTCCAAACTGTATAAATAAAAATATAGACGAAAAATGCATAATATTAGAAAATAGACGGCAGCTTTTAGAAAAATATTGCTGGAATTGAAGAAAATGAAAATAGCTATTTTACCTTACAAAATAAAATTTTAGATTTGATAACTAATAATATGAATGTAAAATGTCAAAATATAATATATATATAATATATAATATTGACTGTGTATCACGAATGGGAAAAGACAAGACTTGTAATTGTTACTTTCACTACTACGGACAAAAAATTGAACTAAGTACTGGTTTAATATTTTCCACGGCATCGAAATTTACGGTTTTATTATAATTGTAGATGTAATTGTTTATTAAGGATATAAAGGGCTTATGTATTTATATTACTATTTTTTTATATTATTGGGGGCAAACGAACAGGTGGGTAGTGTCCTCCGCCGCCCAGGCATCCGCAAAACCCTCTCTGCGTTTAGTCGCGGTATCGGAATCACGGGATGTAGCTAGATGATGAGCTATGATGCTCGCAAAAAACAGCAGTCGGTTAGGGTTGCCAGGTCCAAAAATCAATAAGCTTCACACCCGCTCAAACTTGGCATTTGGACATTTGGCCCTGAAAGCCTGACACACTGGGTTTAAAAAAAATGGTACATTTGTCTTATACATTTGTTATTATTATTCTTTTGAGACTTCTTACTCTATCAATCACACATCCGCGAACTTTTTCGAAAATTCGTCATTACAAAATTGCGACTAATTCGTCGCTTTTAAGTGTGCGATTTGGAGCTTCTTAAAAGCGTCTAAAACGCCGAAGTCTACATATAATATGCAAAAAGTATTGATGCAGTAGCAAAGTCTTCGATCATTGATCCTAAAAGTAAAGTAGTAAGTAGTAAAGTACTTGTGTGTTGTCACCCTAAGCGAGTGCCTGTCGGGCTACACGCACCGCGGCACTACTAAATAGTTGCATTTGCAGCACAGCAAATGAGTAAATAAGAATATTAGAGTAATGTACCTACGGAAGAGGTCATTGTGCGGTTGGTTTACATAGGTATAATATGTTTATATAATTGTATTATTTTAACTGTTTCTTTATCGCAGTCTATTACGTGAAAGCACAAAGTTTATCTATATGTTGAGTATTACAATATTACAACTATTTTATTCCACACTAAATTTTGTAACGTAATATCTAGTCACAGCACACAAAATCGCAAAAACAATTATATGTAATAATATGTTATGTTACTAAATAATGATATTATGATCGACGGTGAATTTTTGGGGTATCCACCTGTTAAGATATTGTGTCTTGTAAATAAACAAATAAATAAAATAAAAAAAAACACGTTATAAAACCAATCAGAGCATCCATCGCTTGCATGTATGATGTCAGTTCACAATTTCACGGTTTGCTCAGGAGAGATTATAAGCTAACGAAAAATAATGCGTCAAATTGTGAATGGTTTGTACAGTTCACAATTTTTCGACAGTTTATAATCTCGCAAGTTATATTGTAAACTGTAAGTCAGTTTAAGTTAAGAATACCCAGAATATAATAGATTAATCTGCAATAAACGTGTACACACACTATTGTACAAGGAACAACATTTTAAGTAGGTACAGTCTAACATACATTCGGTACATTATATATAATTCTTCTTCAAGAGGGGAGTCAATCGGTTTTTAAAGGGTCGGCAATGCGCACGTGATGCCTCTGGTGTTGCAAGCATCCATAGGCTACGGTAACCACGTACCATCAGGTGGGCCGTATGCTTTTTTTGCCACCATCGTAGTATAAAAAAAAATAATATAATTATGTAATATGAGAATGTATTGTACTTCTTTATGTCTAGACATTTGATGGCTTCGTGAGGTCCGCTGATTTTTTTGTTTATTCTTTAGTATTTTAAAAAGGGTTTTCATCTATATGGATACGTCAACACCATCGTATCTTATTATTGAGATGCAACAAAATAATATTAATCAAAAATATTCGTAAGCACCTAATAATTATAAAAGAGTATTCAATTGATTAATTTAGCTAAATTACATAATCTTTTTGCCATTTCAGTTTTTGGTTGGGCTAAAATATTCTGTACTAGCCCACCATCAAGGACATTTAAACCAAATTCCTCGATTGATGATTCTCTTTGACTTTTGTTCCTGACACAATCCATCAGCAAATGTTGCACATCTTCAATTTTATTGCATATTTCACAGATCGGCGAAGCTGCTTTTTTCATAAAGAAAGCAAATTTTGCAGATGGATAGTGGCCAGAGTCATAATGCAAATTTTACATATTTTGTACCTAAATTACAATTATCAAGCCAGGCACTGCGTATGCGGTTAGATCTATATAACTTTATACCACTATACCACAATACTTTTTCTTTAGATATTTCATTGAAATAGCTTTTCCATTTGTTAAAGCATGATATTGTATATGTTGAGAAATATTCCCAATGAGCTGGCATGTATAAAATCTCATCCCCTGTCTCAACTGCTTGCTTTGACAAATGGTCAGCTTCCTCATTACGTTCAAGGTGCACTGGAACCCATTGCAACATATCTTCTTCGTTTACGTTTTTTTTTTTTTTTTTTTATGATATAGGAGGGCAAACGAGCAGCCGGAGCCATTTTCATGACTACCGACGCCCACAAACATCCGCATAGAGGCTATACAGATAAGCTGCCCTCCTTTCTCCTCAGACCTCCATGGGCCACCGGCTACTTACACACACGTTTCTTCTTTCTTATGTATATTATTAATTCTTAAAATATCTATCGATATCTATCTATCTATCTATACGGATATCGATGCACCTATGCAAACGGAGACTCGTCGAATTTGTTTCCCCGGTTCTTCTCAGGACAGGACTAGTGTTGAACTGGTGGTAAATGTACCTAATTTATAATTATATTTTGAATCAAAAAAAAATATTTTATTTCATTTCATTTTATTTCATTTAATTTCATTTCATACAGACGCATTGCCTTCCTTACTCCTCCCTCCTCCATGTTATATTGTTAATGTCAATATAGTAGCGTGATTGCCTAGTTTCTTAGGATCTTCGGGAGAGCATTTATTTAGACAAATCGCTGACCTTTCAAACACAGACTCTACTTTTGAAAGTTATAGGACAGGTTAGGCGAACTTTTATGCATATACGAGCCATTTTTCTAAAAAAATATAATTAAGTCTCAGAGCTGCCAACAAATAGTATTGACTTTGTGATAACTGCAAAAATAATAACAAAAAATATTACCAATTCATAACTCATTATTTACCTTAATAAAAAAAAACGTACCCAAAATATTATTTGTCAGCAATCACGTGGCAATGGTTCGCCCTCACTGTTAAAGAATTGTTCTACAATTGAGTAGGCATTTGAGGTATATTGAGGGGGAGAATTCAAGGTGCAATCATTAACACGTTCACTGCGCTGTGAGGTCTTATTGACCCATGTTGAACTTACATCCCGTGCGGCGAATTAAATAGTTCTTATTCACCTGGTGCGGAAGGCATAACTTTAAGAATT
>LUGF01039913.1:156116-168871 GCA_001625245.1 Calycopis cecrops
AATAGAGATCGAATTTTCAAATGCGGGTGACAACTAGTTTGAATAGATTAAAAAAGGCATGTTCACTTGCGCTCTACATCCAGAAATCTTTGTACAGATTGTGGTTAAAATGTAAAATGTAGGTGTTTAGAAAATTTATTTACTTTTTTTTATGATTTTGTTTTATAGATGAGGCATTGCACATGCACATCTAAAAATCTATAAAACTATACTACCATGACACAACTACAGTTTTTTTACCTTACTAAGTTTAGAAAAAATAAAAATAGAAAATTGGGTAGCGTAAGTAGGTACATAGTTAGATGATGTGATGTTCTTTTTTTGGATCTTTTATTATTTTGTGTTACCTAGGTATATCTACTTCCATTGAATGTAGTTTCACCATATAATATAATTTAATTACCTGGAAACTGTAAAATAAAATAATTTAGGAAATTACTTATTAGTAAAGCCTCTATATCCCTTTCATTAAATTATAGTGTCGTAGTAAAATAGTTAAAAAGCCTTTGAAAACTTTTTGTGTCAGCGGAAAGGATTTTTTTTAAATTAAAAATCTGTAGTAGACAGAATATTGAGGCTTATCGTGGTCGGGGCAAATTGTTTTCGTCTAGGACAAGCAAGTTCGGTTTAATATCCCATTAAAGGCCAGATTTTTGTCCGTGGACTTTTTTTGTCCGCTAAAATAGATCGCTTGCAACTGAATCGAGTAACGCAAATGAGGGGTTGAAGTACGCGGTACTTTGCGTCCATTTTTATCACACAAAAAAATAATAGTTAAAGAAAAACTTAAACAATTATTTGTACAAAAAAAATAAATTATGGTCTCTACTCTAATACAGTTATGCTTCGCATTCGTCGTACGGAACGTAAAATGTGACATTTTACTCTAATTTTATTTGTATCTTCTTGAACCTATATAATTATATACAATGGTTAATGATTTAGTCGACCTAGTAACATATCGAGAGGGTGAAGTGTACCTAAAATCCAAAAATTATGACGACAAAACAATGTTAAATATGGCAATTGACTAAATCCTGGCACGTTTCACAAACCATTCGTAAGGAGCCTTGCAGCTCGCTCCCAGCTACAAATTACGCCGGACTAGAAAGAGCAGTGGAGGAATCGGATACGACGGGCGTGTAAATAATTTTTTATCACACGTTTATCAGGTGACTTTAATCGCACGCCAATTTCTCCATTATTATTACGTGTTAGGGCTTATTTTCGTGAATAATATAATTGACATTACGTCGTTACAACTTAGCATTTAGCGCCTGATAAGCATAAGAGAGGGGTCATAGAACTTTGCAGAACCGAGGCTTGATCGAAAGAAAGAGATGCAAAATTTTCTTGATTCTATCCTTACGCAGCCTACACAGTTTGCATCGGTATGCAGTATGCATGGCATGATACTATCCTACATTTTATTTAGAAGTTTTAAAGTATAATTGTTATTGTAGTAATCCATAAGCATCATCAGTAATTTTTATTTTACTGACCAATTAATACATACATTACATAATCTAGTTTATGGCATTTCTCTGAAGCACTGATAGAGACTGTGACGGGGTTACGAGGTCTTTTAATGCTTTTTGACAGCGATAGTACAAACACTTCTTATTTTATGGATTTATATGTCAATTATAGGTACGATATGTACCGTAAAGTAATACTCATACCTGACGACGATATAATACATAAGATATTGAAAGAAATTATTAGAGACTGACAAGAGTCATATTACTCTGTTGCCGTTGTTATATATCGCTATAACACCGGTAACAATGTAATGTTAACGTGTAAGCAAATGTAAAAAAAAAGAACGAACCGCGTAGGTGCAAGAGCCGGCATCTTGCAAGCGTGCACTTTTCAAAAGTTGTGACGAAAAGTTGGATGTTCGCGGCCGGCCGATTGGTAGCACCATTCGCGGTTCGACGCTAGCGAGGCACGGACGGTGCCTGCGCGCTCGCCGTCAGCCGGTAACTTCCCAAGATCACACCATGAGGATCAGCTGCTTTTTTTTAGTTTCGCTCCTCCTCATCGCCAAGGTAAGTGGCAAACTTAATAACCGGCGTTTTGAACACTTCCCAGCCGGCATCTTGAGCGTTGTATTCAAATTTGTACAAATAACATTATTTAGAACAAACATTATTACGTTAAAATCGGTGATATTTTTAATATTTATTAAAAAGTTTAGCGAGCGAAATATATTATGAAACTTGCTGCGAAATTTAATTCATTTAACCGAAGTCGAAATCATAATATTGATAACTTTATTTAAACATAATATAAGTGACTGTTATATTGATTATTATATAAAATGAGATATATACATCAATTAAATTTTGTCGTGTAAGCTTGTTGTTTAATTAATACAATTAAACTCTACTGAGTTATAAACTTATTCCGGACTTAAAATGAGTTCAATTGGTAGGATAATTTTTCATAGTAAAATAATATCGAAGAGGAGGTTTGATAAAGTTGTATTGAATGTTAAACAATAAAATCCGATTATATATTATGCCTAATATTATAATGAATTAAAAAATTATACCGGTTATTTCAAGGTTAATATTTAATAATAAAAATATATCGTAAGCTTATGTTCTATTAGTTCGAAGAAAAGTCTTGTTATATTAATTGTTGAACTGATCCCTAGTGCATCTGTTAAGTACTATAGGTCAACTATAAATAATATTTCTATTTATTATAAAGAAGAATGATATTTTGTATGTATCGAATTGGCTCCAAAACTACCGGATTGATTTAAGCAATTATAGAAAGATACTTTATTATTTACATTGGCTATACACATACTTTATTAAGATTTATCAATCAAGTGTCGGTTAATTTTAAATATACTTAAAAGACAAATGTCCAATTCACGACCAGCTATGCCTATTGTCAGACTGCTTATGTACAAGCGTACGTCGTTCACTAAAAATTGTGTTCATCGTTGTTATATCTAAACGTCATAGAAATGTTCACTAGTGGTTATAGCGGAGGTTTTATAAAGATCCCCGAGAGTTACACGATATTGTTTCATAAACTGCGAGCTAGGACGCAAGGACGATTCCTTTGCTGCGACACGAACTATGAGCCTTTTCAAATTTAAGCACTCGCTTCTGCCGGAGGTATATGGGTTACATTATTGCTTGTAGGGAATTTTACTTAAGTATCAACTGTCGGGCAATATTAGCCCCACATTAGGTGGGTCATGTTTTTAGATTGTGCGATTTGTAGCCTAAAAAGTTTCAGATATTTTGAGCGTGATTAATGTTCTTGGATTCGCTTTAAATTTTAGAATGATACTGGACACACAATTAGAAATATATAGGTACCTATCAAAGGAAGTTTAGTCGGAGTCACTAAAAATTGATACTTGTAAATAAATACATATAATATAGAAATATAGATAGAGAAAATATAGGTAAAAGCTGACGATGTGATAATTAATATTATATATAACGTGTAAAAATATTATATATATAATAAAATTTAATCATTAGGGGTTATGTTAATGACTAAAAAGTTCCTAATTTTTCTACATTATTCCGCTATAAAAATAACTATATATACTCAAAAATTATTTATCCATATTAATACTCTTAAAGTTCAAAACTTTATCCATTAAATAAAGAAATAATTTAAGAACAATAATTAACATTATACATTATCGCCAAAAGACGACCGTCGCATTAAATTTAAAACCATATTATTAATCAATAGCACACACAAGCTCAATAATCTTGTATGAATACGAATGGCTTTCCACGCTTAATTGCAAGCGAAATTTTTAATAAAATGTCTGAACTTTTATTGTTACATTTACCTTTTATTGTATTCCGCGAAAATTATTAATTACAACATCAACAATAAGTTTTTGGGGAACTCGAGATAATTATAATTAAACCAGTGCGTTAATTGGAACATAATAACTTTATGCGTTAATCGGAACAAATTATTGAAAATATTCGGGTAGTATTAATAACTTGTCATTAGGACATCACTAATCTTAGTCCACCCAAGACCATGATTGTTTATGAAACGTCGGGATAATAATGAAATTTAATAAGCGCGATAAAATCTGTTAAGCAGTTTTATTGTAGTGTATATTATAATAAACGTAAGACATAATTACGTGATTGATATAAGGTTTTTTTCTCAGTACACGCTTCATGTGCATATGTAACATAATTATAATGTAGAAGGGAACAATAAGGCCGGGTGGTAAAGTTAGTCTCAATTAGAAACTTAACACTACAGGAACTTGTATAATTTACTTTAAAGTTGCATATTTTAATTGTTCCCATATTCAATATCAATGAACCTCACAGATTTTTACACGTATTTAAATATGTTATATACGCTATAAGGCTTTTATCTGTTTGTTTCTACACATTACAGAACACTTTATAAAAGAATATTAATACATAATATTATCCCATACTTATAAGTATTACCATTTTAAAGAACTTCTTTGAAAGAAAAGTTGATTTAAGAAGCATAGGTATAAGCTATATCTTTGAACCTGGTGCTTACTTTTACGTAGTTCCATTGCAACCGAATCCGTCCGGCTCGAATGGAGTATCTCATGCTCAAAAGACATTCGCTTGCTCGATGCTAAAAGTCTTCAACCAATGGCATCACCCCTTAATGATCTGCGGGAATGAAACGTGGTATGTAGGGCTATATCGGCTTGCTTTAGGAAAATAATTAATTAGGGATCATCAAGGAAAGAGATTATTTATCTCTGAAAGGGCGACAACGCATCTGCTAGTCCTCTGGTGTTGCGGATGTCGATGGGCGATGGTGATCATTTAAATCAGGTGGCCCATCTGCTCGTTTGCCTCATATGCTATGAAGTAAAAATAGCGACGAATTCTTCCGTTATAGTAGCTAATTGATTTCAACCAGCTAGTTAAAATGACTGGGCTAGTCATACTTAGATCGGTGGCCTAGGGTTATGAAATAAACGCTGAATTTAGAATTACGAAGCGTTAGTTTTAAAAACATGCGAAACGTCATCAATTAATAAAACGTTCGATGGTGACGAATGTAACCATTCCGCTCAATCACCGTGACCGTAATGCGCTGAGTGCTGTCATATTGGATTTTTGACAACACCTTGTAAATCTACGAACTCAATTTACTCAAAAATGGGCCACCGCCCACCACCTTAAAAGGCTTTTACGTTACGTAGACGCTTAAACGGCAAGATACGTGTACGAGTTTAGATAACACAGCTTATAAGAACAGTCTCAGTAGAGGAACGGTAGCCAATACAAACATAGCTAATACTTCTTCGTTCTTCATTTAAAACCCTCCTTTCACAATATATATTTACTACAGGCACCCTACAGTTTTCACAATGAAAGTGGATCATCATGGAAGGATGAAACCGATTAGACGGAATAGAGATATTTATCAAAATAATCAAATGTTTGGAGTTACATGGAATCACCAAAACGCAGTGTTTACTGTACAACTTCTGTTGCCTTTGTTAAGCATGCAGATATCAGAAAATCTTCATCATATCAATAATATGCATGCAATAATATGCATGCAAAAGTGCAATGACATACTGACACTTGATAGATACTTAATTTAAACTGTATTTTCTTAAATTTGTTCTATGTAAGCCAGATAGAGAATAAGACTTAAACACTATAATTTAACGATAATTACTTAATATAACATACATACTATCGTCATACATTTAAGGAAAATATCTCTTTCCTCCTATTTGGTTATTAATATGATTCGTATCTCCCTAAACCGATAAATTCATGCCTACTTACTACTAAATATAGCATAATTTATATTGTCAATTATATTAAACGAAAATAATCGTGTACCTTACGAAGTTTCTCTACCTGCGGAGATGTTAGGCACCAATAAAGTTCGGCACAGTTAAATGTAACTTTGCAGTTTGTGCTGCAACGCGACAGGTATAAATTGGTCTATTCTTCAAATTAAAATATCTATAAATAAGGCAGTATCTTATAAAGTTTACGTAATTTTTATAAACGAACAAACGAACAATCGGCCATTTTTACTTATACTGACGCTCATAGTCATCTGCATAGGGGTTATACAGATGCGTGGCCCTCCTTCCGATCGTGCTGACCTAAGTCGACTTCATGCATGCATGCATGCAGCGTGGCACTACCTCTTACTAGACACAGTCATTTCAACTCATGTTAGGTTACCATTTTAAAACGCCATGAATCAATAATTAACAGGTATGTTGAAGAGAAGAGACGTAAATATTCACTCTACATTTTGCAGCTTGTTAGGTATAACAGAAGTAATCCGACAATTTCTGCAATGTTGCCTCTATGAAGAGTTGGCCCACTCATTCTTCGGGGTTCGTTACATTAACTAAATACTACTCAATGATATTTTGTTATCTACAGATAATGATAATCGCTCGTTTAACCTGCGAATCACTGATTACTTGAATTTAGGGCACTGCCATTCTTTATTGAGGGCCCTCTAGACTGAACTGCCAATGCACCTCAACTTATACTTACTAACTTATACTATTTAATGTCTTATGTTCCTATGTTGGGGCTGATGAAACAAATACGTACATTTGCCCTTTTTCCCATAGATGCCTTTCGGCCTATAACCGTCACTTGTGCTGCAATGGTCTGCGCCTTGCGGATTGACATTTTGACTAAATTTTTAAGAAGTTGAACTACTTTAGATAGACTTTGAACTTTTGAAAATGAGGAACGAAACCTGAAGAAGTAGGGCTTTCCGTCGATAAATAATAATATCTTTATACAATTTTATGCATCTCTATTTCTCTACCTCGCTGAGAGAGCTCAAGCAAGGATGACGATATGATGATATGGAATGGTGACATTGGAGTATATCCGAGGGCGAGATTGAATGTCAAACTTCGATTAATTATTATTGTGTTTCTATACGGAACATTCATAATTAAGATCTCGATAAAGAGCTACACTTGTTGCCGAGTGAGAATTTTATTGAATAAATTAGTACAGAGTTCGCGCTCAGGTCACCATGCTCGCAATGTCATCTGCCCTGTATATCTATACAAGGTTGATAAAAGCGAGAGGCTTCAAATGAAACAACATATTTAGTGTATCATTTCCAGGCTATACAACTATAAACAGATCAATCGGAGCTATAGTTTAGCCACAGAAATGTTTTAAAGTTTTTTCTCACTTCGTACACGTTGTATCGCAGCTGATCGCCGACTATGGCTGGCCGAGGTCATTCACCCCGTGCTCGCTGTAGCCAACCGGTACAAAGAGTGATAACATTTTTTCGCAACTTAACTTGTTTGAAGATAATAGTATCGGATACTTATATTATATTATGTGGTTTCATTTAATGCCTCTCGCTCTTATCAACCCTGTATATATACAACACAGCAGGAGCCATTGTACCTAGAATCCTAAAATTTGGTACAACCCGTACCCGTACCTTTAAAGTATGTGAGCACTAAGAAAATATTTTTATAAATTCAACCCATAAGGGGTCTATAATAGGGGGCTGAAGTTTATTAATCGTAAGACGCGAATGAAACCAGGACACTGTTAGTTTATATTTATAACGCTTCAAAACGAGTGTGCCTAATTTTTGACGGGTTCATTTATCATACTTAGTTGAATGCATCTTTATTTAATGCGTTTGATAATGTTTGATGAAAACGCAGATTGGATCAACAAATTTATCAAACAAATTAAAGCTATTATTATGTGGGCATTTGCCGGGCTAAAATAGTAACAATTAAATAGTTTTATAAAACTAATAACCCGGTTTTACCTGGATGCATCTCTCTTCTGCGTGAGAGGGCGATGGGTCCCCATTTCGGCCCCGAACCTAGATTCGTCGCCCGACACATAGTCCTCTGATAATGTTATATTCGGCCTCTTGTTTCCTCCCCAGTCGCTGAAAAAAACGTAAACGTTAAAATACGGACGAGTAAAACGTTCATACCTATTTGGCTACATTAGATGTAGGGAATCCCTGAGGTGACTGTCGTGAATATGTGTTGCTGTATTATCCGCTTAAAAACAGATTATAATAATGTAGTAAACAGACAAATTATAGACAGTTATGATTTGTCTATTTACGTCATGACCTTTGGATCTTTTGTGATGATCACATATCTTTTCTAGCAGTTGTTTACATTGCCCAATATAAGTTGGATAAATTTATGATAAGATAACAGGTAATAAACGTTACGACACGAACATAAATACCATTGACAGGCGAACGATTTGCCTCAATTGGTAAAGGTTTCCTGCTGCATTGCAGCCAGATTGGGCCAAAGCTAAAGTATATTAGGCCTAGGTTCGAATTCTGTACAGTGATGATGAACTTGTGTATTTCTATCATGCATGTCTCTCAATTATATATTATAACTAGCTGTGCCACGCGGTTTCACCCGCGTTAATTTCTAAGAAATTCATATAAACTTCAACACCCTATTTCACCCCCTTATGGGTTGAATTTCTAAAAATCCTTTCTTAGCGGATGCCTACGTCGTAACATCTACCTGGATGCCAAATTTCAGCTTGATCCGTCCAGTGGTTTGGGCTGTGCGTTGATAGATGGCTATGTCACGTTTGAGTTTTATATAAATAGATATTTCTTTTTATAAAAAATAATTAATATTACAAAGGTGAAGAGATTGTTTGTTTGGTTAAACTAACCTTTTTGAATACTGGTTCGAATTGAAAAAATATTTTAGCGTTAGATAATCTGTTTGTCTAAGGCTATAGATATATAGGCCGTAGAGAAGGTTACGCAAGTGAAACCGCGAGGAGAAGCTAGTTTCCTTTGTCTAGTGCATGTAACACGCCTGCTAACACGGAACTAGACTAGCGTGGTGTATTTAGACTACAAATATTATTATTATAACATAACTATCGAGCATGCTTCAACTGCTAGTGCTTAAAAGTTTGATGTCATATAAAATAGGTCATTTCTTGATATAATTAACGGTCGTTGTTTAATGTTACTGGGGTCGGTGGAGTGAGATAAAAACTGTTTTTTTTATATGTAATCACACCCAGTGTATTCACTTTTACATGACTGCCTCGTGGTCTAGCGGTAATGTTCAGTCGAAAGGTCCGGGTTCGAATCCAGGGAAGGACCAAAAAGTGCTATTAGGGTTTTTCAAATTTCTAATAACAATCTTGAGTCTGCAAAATGTGTGTGAAAAAAAAGTGTTCAAACTTCCGTGTCCAGCCAGCCCAGAAAGTTAAAAAGAAATACGTCTAATTAGATAGAACTTTATTCTCATAATTAATATTCGTTGAAACAATATCTAAAGTTTATTTTGAACGATTATTATCTAATAAAATCGTTTTTGCTCTACGGCACTATAAATATAAGTTTCTGCTGGCATGCACATAACTATCGAATGCCAAAGCACGAAGCCTTAGATCGTTTATCTCCTTCGTTTTTACTTCTTTTTTTGACTTGCCGATTCTCAGAATATACGATATAAATAGCATAATACAATGAAATACAAGAAGATTGAACAAAAGAGGCGAGTAGCACAAGCTCAAACTTATTTAAGATACAAGAGTCTTCCAATGTACGGAATAATAAACTAGTAGGCTCCTGGCTTTTGGTTCTATTTAAAAAAAAATGCATATAGAATACACAGGTTAGATTTAATAAAGATTTTTATATTTTTTCCCATTTTTCACACAGCTTTTGTTTTTATTTATTCATATATACGTAGTAGAGTTTTTATAATCTCATAAATAAAGTTTTTCTTTATTGGCATATTTTAGAATAATTTAACGATCGTAGAAAACATGAGTTGAAAGGGCAAGGGCATATTACAGCTACTTACCAGCAACCTAAAATACGTGAGGATAATTACAATATTTTATATAAAATAATTATTGAAACGTATTTATATATTTTTGTTGTCTATATTTTTAGTAATCCTGCATTATTATTGCACATAATTTAAATTTTATTATATTTTTTCTTGTATACTTTAAACATTCTCAGTCACTAATGCAAGTCGCTTGTTGCAAAATCCAAGCATAACCCAAGTCTGTTTATTACTTTCGTTCATTAACTTTACTGGAGTTGAGCTAGTTTTGACTTTGTCGTCATTAATTCTGGGAGAATCAAAATCAAAATCAAAATATTTTTATTCAAAATAGAATTTGAAAAATTCCTTTTTGAACGTCAAAAATTTACATCTACCAACTCATCAACCGAAACTCCCCTCCCCTTCCTCCTTGAATGATCATGTCCACGTCATGATCCTCTCCATTCGGTCACGACCGCGCCGAGGCCACCTCTGCTCCAGCGTGCGAGCTTCCCCGCCGTCAGAGCTGGGGACCCGCGGTCTCTCTGGCCATGATAATTATATATAAATTAGCCCTTATAAATATTCTTATACTGAGATGTACCTCTGCCATCTGGGGGAGAGTAGTCTCATTGCCCGATGAGCTTACAGCATTTGGATGAAGCTGTTCTTGCTCGAAATTCAGCTAAAAAGAACAATTTCCTTGTTTTAATTGTTATATCCGGGCGAGAGAACCAGCGAATTGTGTATAGTAATACTTATACGCGTTCGCAAGCTTGTTGAAAAGGTTATCTCTGCAGAGTTATCTAGCATATTATCTGGATCAGTATCCCCATTTTTAGAACATTATTATAAATGTCATACATATATTTTTTTTTCTTATTCTTATTTTATCGTCGCCAGTTTATCAAGCGTGACCCATCTTACACAATATAACGCCAGTTTCGATAATTATGTTACTTTTAATTATTGCTAACCTAAATATTTATCGTAATTTTGACCGGGAAAGGTTACAAAAGTGCGAACCTCGCGTTGGTACGATATCTACAGTTGACGGAGTTGTCGTAAGAGAGTTTTAGATATAACTCGCAGCATAGTCCTATTCGTAGCCTGATGGTGTTTAATGTGTGTGTATGCATCTTCTATCGTATTTATCACGGGGAGTGTTCCGAGGAATTGTTCGGATTAATACCTGCAGCTGAATTCCATTATAGGACTTCGCGCCGAAATTCCAAATTCCACCGTCACCACCTAGATCCCCCGAAGTCTACTACTGTGCGCTATAAGCGCAATTTTACCCCTCGCACCATTTCAATATGGAATCAGCTGCCCCCCTCGGTATTTCCGGACCGATACGACCTTGGGATCTTCAAGAAAAGAGCTTATTCTTTCCTCAAAGGTCGGCAACGCATCTGTTAGACCTCTGGTGTTACGGATGTCTGTGGGCGTTGGTGTTCACTTTACATCAGTGACCTAACTGCTCGTTTGCCTCCTATGCTATAAAAAAAAAAACAATATACCTATAGCATTCCTCGATAAACTGACTATCACTGAAATCATTTTTTAAATCGGGCCAGTAGGCCCAGAGTTTAGGGGGTCCCACGAAACAAACAAACTCTTAGCTTAATAGTGTTAATATAGATAGAAACCAAACAATATGTTACATATCCTACTAATATTATAAATGCGAAAGCTTGTATGTTTGTTTGTTTGTAACTTGTTCACGCAAAAACCGCTAAACCGATTTTCATTAAATTTGGCACTCTCATAGAGGATAACTTGGATTAGCATATCGGATCGTTTTTATCCCGAAAAAATGTTCCTATGGATTGCCATATTCCACGGGATCGAAATTTCCACGGGTGAAACCGCGGGGCGTAGTTAGGTATAAACTAGCGAACAGGCGCGGTTTTGCTCGCTAAAATCAAAAATGTAGAAACTGATGTAGTGTTAGTACCTATGTAATGACTACAATGCAATGGTGTAAGCGCGCCCATGATTGACCGCAGCTTAGCCTGTTCACATCTCTTATTTTGATGGCTTGTAAATCGATTTTGTGTAGTGTAAAGAGAAATTTCGATCTAGTTTTTAGTATGACCTATGCTCTATGTGGCCGGTTTTGGCCGGTACGACCGGGCATGTACCCGCACGACACCGGCGTAAAGTAACAGCTGTGCTGTCGCGTTTCGTGCGGTGTGTAAGTCATTGGCCTAGAGCAGCCATACTCAAAGTGTGTTCCGCGGAACCCCAGGGTTCCGCAAAACCTTTGTGGGGGTTCCGCAAGAAAATAGGAATAATGAGAAAAAATACTATCCATCATCACTATCCATCAATGTCCTGATTCAGAGAAACAATCGAAATCAAAGAATGCACATAACATTCTTTTAATTTGGGTTCCGTCAAAAATTTTTCTCTTCAAATGTGTTCCGCCATCAAAAAAGCTTGAGAACCAATCTGTATGACCTCTATTCGGGTCTCTATGTTGATTATATTTGAATTTGGAGATATGATTTTTTCATAAGTTACATCAACATGTTAACTCAATTTATTAAGTTCCTTGTATCTAAACCTACGCGTGACTCGGAGAGCACGTTAAGCCGTCGATCCTGCGCCTGATTTCTCGCCGGTCGTGTCGGATTGCCGTCCCATCGGAATATGAGAGTGAGGGAATAGAGAGTGCACTTGTGTCTGCGAGCACACTTGTGCACTATAATATGTCCTGCGCATTTGACTCGTCTCTATAGAGACGGCCGCCGTAGCCGAAATCGGCTAGGACGACATTATTATGTACCTAAACCAACGAAATGTCTACCTGTGATCATGGTTGCTGCAAAAGTTGTGTGTGTGTAAAGTGCCAAAAAAAAAAAACGTCGGGCTTGTTAAATATTAAACCGCGATAAAATCCATTAAAGTTATTTAATTGTAAAGAATA
>LUGF01039913.1:169124-183957 GCA_001625245.1 Calycopis cecrops
GCTGCAAAAGTTGTGTGTGTGTAAAGTGCCGAAAAAAAAACGTCGGGCTTGTTAAATATTAAACCGCGATAAAATCCATTAAAGTTATTTAATTGTAAAGAATATTATTCGCTTAAACGACAACAATATATCAAACGAAATTATTAAATAATGGACTCCAAGACGAAAAACAGTTGATTTCCTTACCTTTTGAATTCGTTGAAAGTAGTTAGAAGTGATACTTTCGGATTACAATTAGCGATGTTAGATATCTATTTATAGCTAAGTGCTGTTCTGGTCTGGTTTATCACCGAAGTATAATATTCCGGAGTGGTCTACAAATATAGCATCTACTTAATGTGTGTTAAGATTTAAGACTTTCGAAGTATATATTTATATTCAATATAGTAGTAGGGTGATTGTGCCAACAGTGGGTCACCATTTTTTTAAAATCTTATAGCTCCGTAATTATGTCAGTTATAGATGTCAAATTTTTATGAGAATAAAGTAGGTTATTTGGCTACAGATTGATTGTGTAGTCATTATAATTTATCTGTTGTTTTATTTAAATTTTTTATATTAAAAAAAAATGGGCTTTGACCCACTGTGTCCTTAGGGAGTGTACACAGTGGGTCAACCCTGAGGACACAGTGGATCAATATCCTTAAGGCACAGTGGTTCAGGAGAGTATAGCAACATAGAGATAGATAATTTAAAATATTTTTAATATTTCTTTTCAAATCACGATTTTTAGGTTACACTTAATAACACTCTTGTAACACACTTGTAAGAGGTAGTGCCACACTGCATGCTTGCATGCAGCCGAATTGGGCCGGCACGACCGGGGAGATACCTCTCGCTTACACGAGACCGGCGTGAAGTGACAGCTGTGCTGTCGCGTTTCGTGCAGTGTGTAAGTAGCCGGTGGCCCGTTGAGGTGGGAGGAGAAAGGAGGGCAGCGCATCTGTATAGCCTCTATAGTCTATGCGGATGTCTATGGGCGTCGGTGGTCACGAAAATGTCCCCGACTGCTCGTTTGCCCCCCTATATCATAAAAAAAAAAAAAAAAACACTAATATCAAAATAAAAACAAATTAGAGCTTTCTTAGGGTTTTAATATGAAAAAAATAAGCACTCTGCTCCATGACTTGCTGCATTTTATTTTTGTTTATAGCGGCCATGTCGTATGCAACTTTGCGACAATCTTTGGTCGTTAAGCCGTAGATCATAAAAGCGCAGTTGTTGTAGTATTCGACAGGTGCATTTCTAGAAGATCTTCTTTCATCTCTTCTTTGGTATGATTTCCAATTTTTCTAAACAATGGGCGTTGTTTTGGCATTCTGTAACATAAAATTAAATCTATAATAGGAAGCGGTGTTGCCATGATGTATTGCAGCGTAATTTTACCGGCACGGCCGGGTAGGTACTTCTCGCTCACATGAACCGTAAATTGATAGCTATCGAAAGGTATGTAGGTAGCCGGTGGCTAATGGGGCATGGGGTGAATGAAGTCAACGCATTTGTATATGCGGATGTTTATTGGCGTCGATAGTTACCAAATGGCTCCTATTACTCATCTGTCCTCTTATTCTATAAAAAAAACCTAAATTATATTAATAATTATCGATTTTATTTAGAGATAGCGTATGAGTGGACACAGTGGGTCGACTCACTGTGTCCACATCTGAGTTGACCCACTGTGTACCACTCACACCATTTTAATTTTGAGACTCAATAACACATTTTTTACAATAATATCAATCCTTGCATTATTGTCAAATGGGACCTTAATAACTATTTATCATATTGAAAGTACAACAAAGTAGATAAAATTAATGAATAAGAAATAAGAAACGAACTTACCTTACGTGATTTTTTTGCTTTTGCACTCATAAAACACAAATTGTTCTCTGCTACGTACACTGTGCTGCCATGCGGCGCACTGGCTAGCGTGGTATAGCTCATGTCCGAAGACAAAGCTATGGTAAAAGAGACGCGGCTATTTGCTTACATTTTCTATTTAATAAGTCGTTGATTCACTGTGCCCGCTTGACCCACTGTTGGCACAATCACCCTACGTATATTTTAAGCTTGAAGTACTCGCATTCGTCGCTTATTAAAAAAAAATTAAAAAAAAACGCGAAGCATATTATTTTCGTGTCGGACTCGCACACCGAGGCCAGCGTTCCGTACTAAGGAAAGGTGTAGGTGTCTCTGCGACATTTTTTATCAAAAAATAAAATAATTTGGTTTTTCATAGCGTTTGTATGAACGACAAAGTTATATTTGCGTTTTTTGAAAATGTATTATATCTTAAAAACTAATAAGTATACGTATCTCACTCATCATCAGATAAAGACTCTTTTAGTATTCTCACTCTTTTATTTAAAGGGGGGGCGGACACACTTATTTTGCCAATTTGGACGCATATATCTTTCAAATAATTGATTTTGATGATGGTTTTAGTAACCTTAATGTCGTTTCTAAAGACCTATTCATTGACATCCCTCACATACAGGTTGAAAGAAAAAAAATAATTTAGATTCAGTTCAATGTATGGAGAGAGAGTGAACAAAAATATATAAATTCAAAAAATTGGCCTTGGGCCATTTATTTTTTAAATTTATTTATTTTTGTTCAATATTCGAATAATGGTTCACAGAATACATCAACCCACAAAGTTTTAACTACGTAGATACAATAGTTTAAGGGTTACGTTTTTGCCATTTGGCTACGGAACCCTAAAAGGCGATGCACGCCAAGATGCTTTTTACACTACTACCGTGATTGTTCAATAGTGCACAAGGCAGTATTGTGAGTTGTGACATTTGTACGTGACAACCCTAAACCATTTTTCGATCGTTTTTGTGGCCGTCAGAATCCTCAGCAGAAACAACTTTTCGTCAGGATATTGCAATCAATATTGTCAAGTTCCATTCGCGTTCGGTCCTTTTAACGAGAAAAGCTCGACAGTTATGTTCCAAACAGTGTCCCAAAATATAGAAAAACTATTCTGATTGTCTATAAAATGATGAATGAAAGGTTAAAAACATCATATAATAGTTGTAGTTAGGGTTGCCATGTCGCTAAACATTTGAATTAAAAGTTTTTAGATTTTGATACTAATACAATTAACTATTTTTGTTCAAGATTAGATTCTTTTAGATTATTTAGGTTTTATTTAGGCGACAGGCGCTTGAAAAAAGCCTAGGTATGTCCCATTTTATCCGGACGGAAGCCTGTTAACACTTATTACGCTATGCAAGCGCCTGTATTTATAAACAAGTCGAGATGATACGGAGTGTCCTCAATTGATAGCGCTGTTGTCTAAAGCATGCAACTTGTGAGTCATGTAATCACCGAACTAAAAATGCACCACATCTGGGATGTGTTACGACATTTTTGTCTTGTCCTATTAAGCCTATTTAAAGGAGATTTTATTACAATAAAACAACTGGTGAATGTATTGAAAAAAAAATCGTTTATTCAGTACTCCACATTAAATAAACAATAAAAGAGATAAAGTAAACAATCTTAATAAGAGAGAAAAAAAAGAAATACTAAACAAATAATACATTTTACCTAATTCTTAATAAAAACTCTTTTGCACAAAGTGTCTTATAAAATGAATAAACCGCAATACATAAAATATTTATATATTGCGGTTTATTTATTTTACAAGCTCGACGGTTCAGTAGCTTTATAGCAAGCAATGCATGCAATGCAAGCATGGTCACGGGTGGACAGTCCAAAATCCGTTTGTTTTTTTATTGTATTGAGTATAGTATATTCGCGTAAACTAAGACATCCTTGAATGGAACCTCCATTTAATGATGTCTTAGAATCTTGCAATGTGACTATATTGCCTTTGGCGTTCCGTAGGTACGGGAAAGGAAACGGAATCATTATAGGATTACTTTGCTGTCAGTCTGTCTTGACTTTTCTCAAAAACCGCGTCTCTTGAACTTAAGAGATTTTATTTAAAAAAGACGTATATCAAAAGGGTTGTAACTCGAACCTTCGTTCATTTTTTGAACACCGTAACAAAGCAAACCTATGTTCGTTGTATTTCAACTTCCAGTCAAACATGTTGCTATGTTTATGTTCGCATGAATTCGTACAACTGTAAATTAATGCAGTAAAAGTGACTTTTCGTATTAATAAAATGGATTTGGTGAAATTCACATGGACCATTGTCGGAAATATGTCATTATTGGTATAAACAGAAATAGTTTACTACATATTGTATAAATGGCTGTAGCCACTAAGAGGTGGGTTGCTGCAGACGTATTGGGCGACACGACCGGGGACCGGGGAGTCACAACTAGCTCTCATGAAACCGCCGTGAAGTGACAAGGGAAGAAGAGAAAGGAGGAAAGACATTTGCTAAACAATTATGTGAATCTCTATGAGCGTCGTTAATAATTTTTTTATACTAGAGGCAGCAGTGGGACAACATAGGCTGAACAAAAAAAAGTAAAGACAATCCGAGCCATTTTCATGACTACCGACGCCCATAGACATCCGCATAGAGGTTATCAAGACGCCTAGCCCTCCGTTCTCCACCTCCCATTACACAGCTGCCACTTTACTCTGGTATCGTGTAAGCGATGCACCTCCCCGGTCGTGCCGGCCTTTTTCCGCTACACGCAAGCATGCAATGCGGCACTCCGTCTTACTAAATTCTAATTGATAAAAGGCTTCGATTGCTCTATTGGCCAAAACCATTGATCTAATTACGTAGTAATTTAAGTATTAAAGAATAATTATGTAAATTTGTACTTAAAATTGATACAAAACTAGAAGTTGTAGGTTTATGGTCTGTAAGTCGCGACGCAACCTTGAATTTAAATACGAAATACTTCTAAAAATAACTTCTGAACTTTGACTGACGTAGCACCATAAAAAGTAAATGTTTAACAATTGTCATGTTAGGATAAATATCATCATGATCTTAAATATCCGAAGCTCAAAATCATAGATTTTTGAGTACCAAGTAACAAGTACCTCTCGCTCACATAATACCGGCATAAAGTGACAGCTACGCTGTCGCGCTGCGTGCGGTATGTAAGTAGCCGGTGGCCCATTGGGGGAATGGCTGAAGGAGATCAAAGCATCTGCTTAATATGCGGATTGACGTCAATGGTCACCAATTGACTCCGATTTCTCGTTTGTCCCCCTATGCTATAAAAAAACACCGCACACAATTCTTTCAAACATAAAACTTGGAACGTAGATTTCGGTTCGAAGACAATTAAAAACAGGTTTTTACGAAAAGTATCCGATGTTATCGAATACTAAAATTGGGATGATCTTCGTGAAGTATTTTTTATTTTATAGGCGGCAAAAGAGCTGTGGGTGTGTCTATCGCCAGAATCTACCGAAGACCATTAACTGTTGCACAAAGAGAGGTTAGGCGTGTTCCTCTCGGACTCTGGAAAACCTCACCCGTGTGTAACAACACTTCACACCGGACGGAGAGCGTGATGTACTTCCCCGGCCGTGCCGCCCGAATCTGTTTCCGTCTTAAATAGCAACCATCATCTGGGGTCAGATTCGCTTGCAGTGCTCGTACAAATAATTTGCGGCGACACCTTCGGCCACTGGCCAGCTCCCGATAACCCACATATTTTTTCTATAAATATGATGAACCTATGACCCGCCCGTATTGTATCTACATGACGCACGTATTGTTGTAGCCAATGTTTCCTAGTAACTCACAACTTTAAAACTTCTTTAGTGACGAGGCAACAACCAAAATACCTAGGTACTGCACGGTCGCGGTAAGTTGGGACCTGCCAAGAATGGGAAGCTCTCTAGCTCCGCACTTCCCCCGATGTCGTCCTAATATGACATCGGGGGTGCGGGGGTAGAGAGAGGGAAATGGAATTTTTGCCAGGTCCCAACTTACTGCGTCCGTGTTATAAGTAGTAAAAAAAGAGGCGCAATGCCACCTTTTTATCTTGAGTATAGCATTTAAAATTTTATTAAATTTTAAGTTTTCTATTTATCTGTAGTGCCTAAACTACTTGATCCTTTTTATTTAGATGTAAAGCTATCATACAGTCCTCAGTTGTCAATTTTAAGACTTTCAAAAATGAGTAGGTAGGTACATAGAGTACCGATTACTGTAGATGGGTTAGAGGTTAACTATAAGTTAGAGTTGCCAAGACGGTGACCGGTGTTCTTAAGAACACAGTAATTCCTATATGACGTTAGTAAGTATAGTTTTCTATTTTTATTAGTTATTACTAGTAATAACCGCGTCTTGTGGCTACTACAGATATAATTTTAACAAGGAAACATGTTTTGTGTCCCCCCTATATTTTTTCACAAGCAATAGTCACGTACTTAGCCCATAGCCTTCCTTGATAAACGGACCAACACAGAAATGTTTTCTTCAATTTTGCCCAGTAGTCCCAGATATTAGGGCATTCAACCAAAAAGGAAATCTTCAGCTTTATAATATTAATATAGAATATAGTCTTCTGACTTCTGATGAATGATGCTGCTGATGATGAAAGATAAAATATTGAAAACGACTTGACCACTTACTTCTTTATCGACCACCATAAATTATTGTTAATTAATAGCTAGTTGCAAAGTCAATTTCGTCGTAGACGCGAAAAAAGAACCAAGAACACAAACAAAGTGTTCCTTGATGGTGGACATAAAAAAAATCACATACATCATAATAAAACGTCATGGCAAATAGTCCCCAAACATTAGCACTTACGTAAGATTTTTTTACATGACGCTATTAAAGTTTATAGTTAAACTGCGGACCTTGAACACGTCATAGTAGTAAATGAGACGCGCAAACAGATGTAACTGTACAAATAAGTGAAATGAAGATCTGTAACCATTGCACCATGTACGAGGTAGTGCCAAGCTGCTGTAAGAGATAATTCCACGGTGCTGCTCTTACAGCACTATCTCTTGATAGAGCCACGCTGCATACATGCATAGGGCTTTTTTTTTAATGGTGCGTGCTGGGTCTTGGCTTATGTTATGATTACTTAATATACACGGCGTCTTTTATGAGGAGGTAGCGTTGCTGAATTGACCGAGAGGTACCTCTCGCTCATGCGATACAGGCGTAATGCGACAGGCATTTGGTGCGGTGTCTTTAGGTGTCTATGGTGACAGGAGAAAGCAGCGCCTCTGTATAACCTCCAAGCGTCGCTTATCATCAATAAGCTGTGACTGCTCGTTTACCCCCTAAACTACAAATAGCGGCTTCGTCTTTCGAATAATTGCGCGCTCGAGATGAAATACGAAGACATACTGTGATATAGTGACGATCTAGATTCTAGTTGCCAAGCGTTGCTTATCAGTCTATCGGTTACAAGCGACCGGTCGCCGCTAGCGCATTGACCGCTGGATATGTCGAATAAGACATTTAACTCAAACTCTTGCACTTTTCGCCAAACATCTTATATATAAACTAGCTTTACATCAGGTGATCTAACTGCTCGTTTGCCTCCTATGTATTAAAAAAAAAGCTGCGCCCCGCTGTTTTACCCGCGTAAGTTTCCCGTGGAAATACCGAGGTGATTGATGCTGGCCGATTCTCAGACCTACCCGATACGCACACAAAATTCCATGAGAATAGGTCGAGCCGTTTCGTTTGAGTATGGTAACTGACATTATGATAGGAGATTTTATTTATCTTGACATTTCTAGAGTCACAATGTTAGTTACCATACGGCCCCACCGATGATGTGTCTGATATTGCTGATGAAAGACCGTAATAAACCTTTGAGGCCTATAATTTGAATACTTGATGATTGATGATGACTTCCTAGTGCTCCACACAGATAATTAGGTCAGCTTTAATTTCTTTATTTATTATATCCTTATTATTCCTGTCTTTATGAGTTTGAGTAATTTCCTTTACACACTCACTTTTCCGCGAGATTGATACTTCTTATCTTTTTCTAAGAACATTTTATGAGGCAAATGCGTTAATGAATCATTTAACAATCTTGAAAGCAAAAACGCACGCACAATAACGTTATTTAAGTCCACAGGATCCTTTGAGTTATCCAAACATGCATCGCAACAGAACCAGTTTAGTCTATCCAAAATAACAAACATTTTGCACCGATTATTATGTTCGTATACATCTCGATATTGTCGCATGAAACCGGCAATGGTTAGGATGCAGGAGGGGAATGTCGAGTATTTAGGGTGGAGGGTGTGATTCATGTTTGCAGTGACCGCAAAACTTTGCATTGTCTGAGAAGACGCGTTCACAATTGAATATATTGAGTTCGACAAGGCTGATTCGTTTACATTAATGTCGGTGCTGTAATAGGTTTGAGTGTGTCTAACTCTACGTCTAATAGAGTATAGATATAGCTATTGGAGGTAGAGTTACTAGAGCTAAAGTTTAGATAAAGTTACTAAAGATAGAGCTTAGATAGAGTTACTAAAGATAAAGTTTAAATAGAGTTACTAAAGATAGAGTTTAAATAGAGTTTAATTTAAATAAATGAGATTACATTTAGTCAAATAAGACGTATACAACATTGTGTTCATCTAATCTTTGTACTTATATTTTTATAATTGATCGTGAATACAAATTTGGCTGTAGGTTCGGCGTTTGAATATTATGGTATCGTCATCGGCTCCACATATGCAACAAATATGAGTCCAACGGGTTAAAGCGGTTATACTACATGATCAAATCTAAACTTACGTTTTTTTTTGGATTTTTCTCTTTTGCTTATTTATGTGCATAGGGGTGCAAATGAGCATTTGGAACCATTTTCATGACTATAAACACCCATAGATCCGCATAGACATTATAAAGATTCACTCTTTCTTCCTCCACCCTCCATGGATCATCGTATAAGTGCACACGAAATGCGACAACACAGATGTCACTTTACGCCCCTATCGTGTAAGAGAGAGGTACCTCCCGGTGGTACCACTAATAGGCATGTTAGATGCGAATAACATAAATATGTTTCCACATACAATATCTATGTGGACCTATTTTTCAAACAGAAAAAGAATATAAATAATTTAATAAATGGATTGAGCTTCTTAGCTGCTAACTATCGCAATCTGTGCTTTATTCTCACTCCCAATGCTGTACTTATAAAAATGAATATTAGTTACAAATAACATACATTATTTTGCTAGGTATACGACATCGACATATGACCTGCCCTCTCAGGTTAACAAAATAGCCAACTAGGTGCTAACTCAACTTCTGCAAGAATTCGCTTCAATTGATCGTAAACGGCGTCATCGACATAAATAATAAGGTGATTAAATAGCCGTAATTAGCTCAGCCCTATTTTATGAATTGTTGGTTTTAAGCAGAGTTTTTATTGCCTTTAATAATGATGCTTTTAAATCATTCCCTGACTAATTTATTCATGACATGTGCAGACAGAGGACTCAAATCCTTTGTCTGCACGTGTCATTCGCGTATTGGCGTTTTTGGTCATCTTACATATGACTTGCTTGAAAATGTATGCTGAAGAAATACAGAGTGAGGTCGCGTTTAGAATTAGTGTATTATTGACCCAGTTCGGTGAGCATTGGTTGCTGGTGAGCATAAGCCATCATGGTGATTGGTGAGACCTTTTAGTAGTGGATAGGATAGAGAATGCCATCCATCCGTGTTGACTATTGACTAATTATAGCTATAGAGAAAGAGATAAAGAACTGCCTTTAGACTAGCTATAGCAATAACAACTTTATTCAGAATTGTCTGGAAAATGTTGTGTAGTCGCGCGTAAAGAAGTTTACTTCAAAAAGTGTGGTCGGTGTGCGTTCACCCTAAGATCGTAAACGCGACGAATTCTGACGGTCGGTTTCGTCACCGTCTGTGCGGGCGCCGTTGGACATTGTTCTGGAGATTACGATTTGACTACACACATCCACTGTAACCGCTATTTTTAATACAAGCTGACTAAATTGGCTTTTTTGTCTTTGTTTTGTACGAAATCAGTAAAGCGCAGAGCGGTAATAATAAAATGTAAATGTACGTGATTCAATGTTTTTGTAAGCAATGCTTTAGCGTTTACATTTTATAAGTTACGTTTTTTGTTTGAACTTAATTCCTCTGGATTTTTGTAATCTTTGATTCTTTCGACATGAAGCAATGTAAGAGTAACGCTAGAAACATGTGGCAAAAGATTTTCAGATTACTGCATTGGAACATTTTTTTTTGATAAAAAATTTACGAACATATTGTACTTACAACGGATTTAAATAACAATCACCTTCAAAAATATGATTGCAATAAGTACCGTATTAATATTATATAGGTGCAGTAGTAGTAGTAAAATTAGTGTTTCTACCCGAGTACGCGAAAAGAGGGTTGTGATTTTCGAGTCGACTGACCATGTGATATTGAATGTATGTGGTATTTTTCTTTAGCTATCTCCACCAAAAGATTGACAAAGGCTGATAAAGATATAACCTAAAAAAATTGAAGCCTTAAATGTTGTTTTTGAAGTGTGTCATTCAAATTACATTGAAACTTTTACTTAGCTTAACTTAGCTGCGTTGCGCGGATTTACTCGCGTAAAATATATGTCTGTTTAATCTTGATGAAATGTAATATCTGTCACTCCTGAAGAACGTGCTGTTAGTTTGTGGAATAATTATTTTAGTGATCAGATAAAATTTCTGAAGATTGCCCGTTGCAAACGAAATAAATTTTTCACCTCTTTGTAATATTACTATAAAGATAGCCACTCTGTTTTTGAATGTTAAATCTTGATAAAAAATATGATGTTCATTGCCTTTGATTTCCTACAAAATCCCATTCTTGAGAAATGCAACCCTACCATACTGATAAAGTGGGCAAAACTACGTATATAATATATAGAACTTACTAGGTTTACAATTCATCATACACTTGATGTTAGTTACTGAGTTCCTCATAAAATCAGCGGATGATCAAATGGTGTATGGATTAAGAAATAAAATACAACAGAATAATTCCATTACAGCATTTAAAAATGGAAAATATTTTTTTTAAATATCCAACGGTGCAAAGCGGTGAGAGATTTTGTGCAAATGTTTGTACAAATCGAAATATCTGCTAAATATATTACGTGCAGAGAAGCGGTCGAAGAGGCAAGGAATGAAAAAAAAGTCTTCGACATTTTGAGATCGAGCGGACCGGTTTGAAGTGATCCATCTACATGGACCCACAGCTACCCCTAGACAAAGTTAAACGCTTGGAATAGTGCTTGAATTAAAAGACTAACTTCGTAGAAAAAAAACTGTATTTTAAATGACATAAACGTTAATTATACATGTCATTAATTATAAAAAAATATATTTTAATGCAAAAAAGGTATATATCTATGTATGCACTTCCTGACAGATTTCAAGATGATGTATCTTGAAATCTTCAAGATACATCATCGTTCACAACTAGTGAATAGATTGACAGCTAAATTATGATCAAATTGTATAAAAATATGCATATTAAAGATTAAAGTGTATCACTACATGTCTATTATTGTAGATATGATTTAATTTATTGGTTAGCTTGGCGTTTAAAGTATTAAAAATCACTATTAACTTAAAGACGAAGTTTGAGTCTACTCAGTTATCATTAATGTCAATAACATACGGAACATCTGGATTCCAAATGAAGATTTATCATAGATTTTATTATATATTTATACATTATATCAATTGGTGTTGGTAAAGTCTCAAGGCGGCGCATCACACGTAATACCCACACATAACTTAATAATATTTAATAATTCGTCGATGCTCGATGTCAAATAATGAATATTATTCAATCGAATTGAATCTACAATCAGAATATTCAGGTTAAAACATAATTCGACCGTAGCAATTAAGAATCGTCAGATCTTCATTTATGTGATTTTCTTTTTATCTCATGAATGTTTATAACAATGCTTTAAAAATGCTCAAATCAATCGTCTTTAATTTTTCAAGTTCTATTTTAGAAATTCAATCATTTGAGAGAGCATTTAACACCTTTAATGCAATAAAAATGTCACAAAAATGAAGATGCGACATCCTTAATTGCTACGGTCGATATTAAACAATATGAAATATGAATAAACATACATCGCGATGCGTTTGTGACATGCACCTTGCGCACGGAGGATGGCAGACAATTTTGCTCTCACTGTACTCGTTGAACAAATTTATATACAGTTGTTCATATACAATCACTCCAATCAATTATGTCAGCCCTGAGCTCATTTTTATATCGCCTAAATATGATTTATGTGACTGCTAATATCCCGCAACAATTATTAATTGTGATGCTGTCGATGGGTCAGTGTCGAAGTCAAACAACTGATGCATTGTATTGACGGTGTACAATGGAGTTTAAGATGACAATGTCATGTTAAATTTCATGGCAATTAATTCACGAATGATGGCAATATAGGAGATTCAGTACATTATTTAAATTTAATATGCGATACGAGCGAGGATATTACTAGGTAGGTACTAGGTTACTAATAGAAAATTATTGATGACATGAAGTTTTTGATTTGATCAATAATTGAGATTGACAGAACAAGATCTACTTGTCTATTTTCATATCTTAAAGATTTATTATCTTCAAGATTACATATTCTTAGTTTTGCAGAACGAGTTCTACTGTGTCTATCTGTCTATTTTTATATCATACTACTATAGCTAAAGCTTGTTTGTACCTTGGAGTATGCCAGAATGTGTTTTACCGAAAATTATTTTAAGAAAGTTCTAGGTCAGATGTTTCGAAGTGGCAAACTAAACTTAAGACTAACTGTTGCCCTGTCTATTGTCTATTAAGGAGTCAACTATCAAATTCCACTTAGATGCATTGACTTTAGAGACCGCTATTTAACATCCAATAAGTTTTCACTGTATTTTTTTTTAATGTTTTTATACTAACGTTGAGACATATAATGAATTGCCTATAAATATTGACTATTAATCTAAGGTCTTAATGGTCAAAGGTTAGCTAATCTATGGTCCACGCTTTTTTGAAAACTGATTTTTTTATATTTTAAAATCATCGAACATTATAAATATATCTAATCATTAGCTCTGTTACAAAAAAAATTAATTGCAAACAATATTTATTACTTTTACTGTGTGTTAGTTTAATACACAAATATAAAACAATTTAAAAAATTTTTCGAAGCTTTTCGAAGTGGTCTCCATTGGCTGCAATACAGTCCTTTAAACGTTGAGTATGGATTGTTTTCGGGACTCCAAATTATTATGGCGTTTAGAGCAAGCTGTACTCTCTAAAACTGACCATAAATCATAATCCAGCGGATTAAGATCAGGACTAGACGACGGCCAGTCTTCAGCTCTGATGAAGTCCGAGAGGTTCCCTTCAAACCAAGACTGCGTGGACCGAGCTTTACGACCCGGCGCCGATTCTTGCTGGAAAGACCATACTTGGTTATTGAACATGGGCTTAACTACCTTTTCAAGAATGATCTCTTGATAGACTTGTGCCGACTTTTGCTACCTTTTTCACAAAAATATGGCTCAGTCACTCCTGCACAGCTAACACTCCACCAAACCATCACTGAAGTCGGATAATGCCTACGTTGTACTCTGTCGACTAATTGGAAAGCTTCATTAGAGCTTTGGGCATAAATGTGCGGTCATTTTGTTTGTTAAATCTCTCATCCGTAAACAAAATTTTTCTGTGACCTCCCTCTGCGTACCGCTTCAGTAGTTGTTTCGGTTTTATCACCCTATACATCTTTAATGTATCAATTAAAAATGACCAGTGTGTCTCTTATAGGCTGCAAGACCTAAGTCATCTCTTAAAATACGCGACATTCTGGGTGTTATCCTTATTTCCCGAGATATAAAATCTTTTGCTTTTGGACAGGATTTCTACGAATTCTTTCCCTTACTGCTTTGAGCACCTTTTTCGTATGAACACTACGTGGACGGGCAGATCTTTCTCTGTCACCAACAGAAGAAGTCTCATTGTACCTATTAATAGCCCAGTACACAAACATTTGAGTAATTTATTTATTAATTAATTGAACAAGTGTATGGAGAGTTTTAAAAATTGCATTTGCCACCATACATACTTTGTGTAATGCAATCAGTGGTTCTGTTCTCTTTACCCCACTCCAATTTAATATCGCAAAATATTGTACCATGTATTGGCGTCCAAACGAGAAAACACAATGAACAATCGTATAAAAATGACAGATTCCAAGTTCAAATGTAATATTTATTTATTTTTAATTGTAACAATATTTATGGCCAGACTAAGTATATTATTGATACAATATCCCTATATAATTAAAATTCTCGTGTCACACAATGTTAGTTAGCGTACTCCTCCGAAACGACTAGACAGATTCTCATGAAGTTGAAATTTTTTGTGCCTGTTTGGTTGATCAAAAATCCGGCCTACATCTATTTTTTACCCGACTGCCACAGAAAGGAGGGTAATGTTTTTCAAGTGTATGTATGTATGTATGTATGTAGATTTCTATGTTCCCTACTACAGCCTGAACGGCTGGAAGGATTTTAACGTATGTGGTGTCGTTAGATTTGCCTTGATAGCGCGAGTGACACTGGGTACATAAAAAAAATAAAAAAACAAAATGGCAGACTTCGGACCCCACATTGTGAGGTAAACATTTTTTTTTTGTTTCCAATCCCATCGAGTGGGGTATCAAAATGAAGGGTTTTAAATGGCAATTCCAAAAGTGTATATAACTTGCAGTCTCAATTTCAAATGAAAGATATAACGTTTAACGAAAATAAAAAAATACTAAGAAACAAAAAACTTGCTAACTGACAAATTGTTAAAGGTACCTACTTCAAGCATTCTAAACTGGGCCACTTATTTATAAAAAAAAAC
>LUGF01039913.1:184172-209672 GCA_001625245.1 Calycopis cecrops
TTTTTGTTTTATAATAATTATTATTTTATTATCTCGATATTTCCACGGAATCTAAAGATACGCAGGTGAAACCGCGGAGCGCAGCTAGTAAATATATCTATTCATACAAAATATCATAATAAAATATTGCAATATATTACAATAGGTAATGAAAAATACCAGGAAAGGTAATATGAAATTAATAATGTCATATATTATTAAAAGCACGGACCGTGTGTACCGTTGTATATCGCGTCGTCGGTAGTTAATATAGTGTCAGTATCAAATAGCATATTTGAAACTCAAATGAATATTGTTTTCGCGTACTTTCCAAGTATTTTGTGCATAATATTCAATTTTGTTCTGCAACAATTTCAATATATGCTAAAATTGTAATTGTGAAAGTTGGGATGTAATATGGATGGATAATATGGATATGATACTCAATAACACCGTAACTACCCAACAGGTTTGAATTTGGCAATGTTATACTAAAATGACACATATGCCGTAGAAATAATAATTTTCGCATTTCTAATATCCGGAATATTAAATATACTTTACAACTGTTCTTAGCACTGACGAATATACCTACCTACAGAGAAAACTTCAAAAATCGGTCCAGCCGTGTTGGAGGAGTTCGACCATAAAAATCGAGATTTTGATACGTAAGATTAAAAAGTATAATAATAATAATAATATAGAGTTCACCTAATTATACGATCCTAAAAATTTTTGTTTCTAATATGTAAACATTTATTTCGGTGCCTACAATATAGTTTTATTTATTGTTATTATAAATTCAGACACACAAATGGCGAACTATAATATGCTATGAGACATCTATAAAGTTATAATATATGATAAGATCTTGAATACAAAATAAAAAGTCCGTTGCCACATGCAAATGATCCTAATGGAATAACGCGGAGAGCTCTAGACTTCGCCAGTGATTGTAATACTTTGATCGCTGGGCTTACGTGAAAATATGACTTTATTTTAGTATGCGAAGTGTCGGCGTCATAGTCCGAGACAAACCCCGCTTTGATCGGAGGCTAATTGAGCGAAGAATGGCCGCCACCCTCTTAGTATTCTGTCCGAGAGGCCCAGAGCGAGCGTTCGGAACATCAATCTCAATACTATGAGGATGACGGAGGAGCGGAAAGCGGCAGCGTCTACAAGGAACCCCTCTTAGCGTCTTGGCCGCTGCTTTGTTAACACGCTAGACACTGATTGATCCTTTTATACTATGATACTTTTACAAGTATTTTTACAAATCGCACAATATGTCACGTTGTTGCCGCAATCGATGCAAATATATCAATTGATTCTAATTAGATATTTCGCAGCATTACATTCGGGGATTAAATATTTCGTGTTACAGCATTGGAGTGTTTCAATAATAATGCGTATCTGTTATTATTGTTTCGAGAATGCGACCTGATTTAATTATATTATTGTAAACTAGATTGTGTCCTCCAATTCGTGCAAATATAACGTACCTCACGTGTACCAATCAATGACAATTCAACCAAATATGTTCAATAGTTTATGACTATGTGAAAGATTAAAATTGTATACTCTATGTATATGTACGCTCAAATACATTGCATGTGTTATATTGGTATAAATTAGAAATTAATAAAGAAATAAGAAAACGAATAGCCTAGTTTAAGTAGTTTAATTTTTCATGTAAAAGTAAATTAAAATGTTCATTGTGTAATCTTACTTAATAGAGTAACTAGAATTTTGTGTGCCTTGTTGCTGATAGATACGGGGCACTCCACCACAGCGGCCGAATGCTCTCGCGGGGGTTTTTAGTCGGCAAAGGACCCCGTGCCGAGTCCGAAACACCCTTCCGGCTCACCCAGGGCCGGTTGGACGGTGCCTAAAAGCATTTTCCCTGCGTAAAAAAAATATAATTTTGTCAAAGTGATTATAGGACGACAGCGGTACAAAATATCGATTATGTTCTCAATTTGCACACTCGTCTGTCTACAAGTGCAAAAAAATTAAGAGTCAAAGTCAAATGAAATAATAATTTAAAGTTGACAATACCTACCTACAAACCTCTCACGTTGTTAAGTAATTTCGCAGCTTTTATAATGCTGCGAAATTTCTACCTAATAGTGAAAAATAATTACCCCAAACCCCCATAGCAATTAAAAATCTGTATGAAAGAATCGAAACTTACGCGCAAAATGTTGTAGATATGTTCCGATCTAAGTAAGTTTATTTCAAACTAGCTGCGCCTCGCGGTTTCACCCGCGTAAATTTATATCCCGTGGAAAATGGCATCCCATAGGGACATTTTTGTCGGGATAAAAACTATCCTATATGTTAATCCAAGGTACCCTCTACGTGTGTGCCAAATTTCATGAAAGTCGGTTCAGCTGGTTTTGCGTGAAGGAGTAACAAACAAACAAACAAATAAACAAACAAACGAACTTTCGCATTTATAATATTAATAGGAATAGACAGACACTACAAAATAGTAGACACTACAAGTTGACCTTTACTATAATCATCATCGTCCATACGGCAATACGGAGTGTTGTAAGGCCTCCTACCATGTGACCGACTTGACTGTCGCGGGGAGCTGCTGGATGTAAATGATTCATGGAGCTCTATAGGGGAAACGTCCAGCAGTGAACGACCCCTGCTGATACTCATTATCACTATTGTATCCAAAGACACCAGGCTAATATGTTACATATCGCACCCACTCAGACATTAGGTGCGATTTAGTAAATGACATATTTGGCCCCTATACATTGAGTCGCGTTTAGGATTCCGCGGGAGGGCCATCGGAATTGCAAAACGGGGACCTCTGACCAAGGATCCTCGCCCCGTTGAATCACAATAAGATAACAATCCGGGCTAGCATTTGGCGACATGAATCCGCCATTAACGTATGAATTTATGTAATACTTTTTATATTTCATAAAATGGATAAGCAATGATTTTTATCGTGAATATCCTTTATGTATTTGCTGCAAATATTTGGTCAATATACGAGATTAGTCTCCCCTCGCAGGATGCGCTTGGGTTTATCAAAAGGGACGGCGCTTTGGTATTAGCTGTTGAAGTGCCACTGCCTGCTACTAGATCGTTCTTTGTATTATCTGATTTTTAATTGTTGATTGACCCTTGATTGGTTTTTATTGCTTGTTTCTGCCTGACAAGGAAACAAACAAAAATCTGAATTTATCAACCTAAAAATCACTTCTGAAGATAAAATTGAATGTTACAAATTATATATAAATACAAACACGCAAAATAGGAGCGAACAGCGTCGAGTTGCGAAACCGCCCGAGCGCCTAGTAACCAAGTAATTCAATTGATAATAAAAACGTTTCACAAATAACTGCATTTTAAGAGTAATTATTAGAAAATATGGTTAACTTACAAGCAACGTCCAGAACGTAGACTATATAGCAAAGAAATATAAACTTGTTACATTATAGAGACCAGTCAATTTAGTTGACTGAAAATTGCGAGAAAAATGTTTTTGCCGCAAAACTCCGCAACTCCGCAAAGTATCGGGCAATCAATGCAGGATTATGTGCTTGTTAACGGGAAGCGTGTTTTTCATTATGAAAGGTATAGTTTTCGTACGCGAAAATATTAAGCTCTTAGGTAATAAAAACATAATTTTAATTGGATCATCTTTATTATTACCTGCAATGGACAATTGTTCTATTATTAGTACATAATATATTAGTTACTAGAGAACCAAGCCACTTGCAATTTATTGAGATTTGATGTGAATAATTTATGTGCTGCAAACATATTCAGTAAAAAGTGTGTTTTTGTGTAAAATTGAGTCTTTTAAAAACATACGTGATACATAAGATTTAGTACAACACTTGATCGTTGTCGTTATTGTTCCTTTCAATCTTAAAATAAACACAAGAACGGTTTATATATAATTACATACTTATAGAAAACAAAAGTCATAAATGTGCTCATAAAAATAGCGTGCATTAAATGATTACTTAAAAACGGTCCAAATATTGTAAACAGTCAAAAATGACGGGCACCGTTGACAATGAGCTCCTAAGCTGTAGCTCCCTATTTACTTTTTACCGGCCCTAGTTGAGTGGCTGAGTTTCCTCTCGCTTACATATATTTCATGAGTTATTACACCCAACCCCAACCAAATGTTACCAAATATAGAGCTGCTATTACATTTTTGTGATAACTAATTTGTACTATAACTATTATGGCACTTTCGCATTCAAAATATTTGTTTTTAGGGTTCCGTATCTCAAAGAGAAAAAACGGAACCCTTATAGGATCGCTTTGTTGTCCGTCTGTACGTCTGTCAAGACCGTTTTCTCTAAAACGCATGAAAGGATTAAGCTGAAATTTTTGTCAAATACGGAGGTCAGTTACGTCTTGATGCCTTAAAAAAATCACACTTCTAAGTTAACGCAATAAAAAGTTATAGTCATTTATGCACATATTTTGTATGAAAACACACTTTTTCCAAAACCTATAGGGTACTTCCCGTAGAGCTAGAATTCTGAAATTTGGCAAGAAGTAAGACCTTACAGTACACATATAGGAATAAATCTGAAAACTAGTAATTTATATGTAGATCATTAGAAAAATCATTGTCAACTTATAACTGTAATTCGTTACCTACTAAATGTGTGTGAGCAACCGCTTATATACGTTTGTCAACTTAAGCGGCAGGCATAGTTACAATACATAATTGAAAACCATGCATTACGTTTGGATTACGGAACCCTCGGTGTGCGAGTCAGACTCGCACTTGGCCGGTTTTTTTTATAATAAATTTAATGTTTTTTTTAAATATTGATATTACTGAGAATTCATTGAAATGATTGTGATGATTTATGACTTTAAAATCCTAATAATAAAAGAGTCGTTTTCCTAGCTAAATATATTTGGGATATTTGAGTTTGATCAGGATGTTTGTTATATTGCCGAGCTAAACTATGTGACCCCTTCACTATTTAGTAAATCTTTGTGATTATTCGTAACTTACCTACGTGTTCCGCTTCAGATACTTCGAGTTAATTTAAAACACACATATACTTATCGTAGTAGTGAATCTTGTTTTTATAGTTCAAAATATTTATACTAAAACCGAATATAGCGTGTTGCTGAGGCGAACATTAGGGATACGTCGTTGAACGCCGCCTGCACGCGCAAAACCATATAACTAAACATTATCACGATCCCACACGTGCAAGCGAGAGCGAAGAACAAGCAATATGAAATCACGTCGATCTAAGCGTTTGGCCTGTAACGCATCTAATATATATTCCTATGACAATATTACCTACAATTATCGTCCATATATCGATTTTACAGACACCAATTTCTTTTTCCAAGAAACCTAAGAAAAAAAATTGGTTCTGATAAAATAGGAGTTCTGTCGGCCAGTGCTTGTTCCTATTCTTCCTTTTTCTTCCTTCCTTTCCTTAAGTAAAGAATACGAGAGCTAATATGAAGGTTAATTAAAATTGTTAAATAATGTTACAAATTACTTTAATGAACATACTGACTTACGTCATTATTTTTTCACCTGCCGTTTTTGTTTATATTAAGTCACTATTTTAATTTTGAGGGGAGAGATTCTCGGTACTTCTTACTTATACGGTGGTAAATTATGGCTAGTCTGTCACGAATGAGTACAATAACTGCATAAACCTGTGTCCTGTACGGGTGTCTTTGTCACCAATCATTACCATATGACCTCATGCTTCATAATAAATATTATAATACGTTATGGTGTTGTCGGTCATATGCTATGATGCGAATATAAGGTATATTATAATAAACCAAATATTTTCACCATAACATTATGTCAAAAAAAAAACTAAAACATAGCTAGTAGCCTATGTACAAATTCAAATAAAAGAAAATACTTTACTGTCACACTTAAATGATGCTAAATCACACCGACCCAAGTTCAGATTAGAGCTGTCTCAGAACTCAAATTTACCTAAAGTGTGCTGTGTTTGCGTCTGTTTTGTGAAATATATACACACATTAAATACATTTAATTATTATATATTTCGTATAAAATACATTTATTATTAATAAATAGTATTTTATAGGAATAATATTTGCAGAAAATATACACATTTATTTTATAGTATAATTAAAAAGAATACAATAGAAAAGAATACAGAATATAATTAAAAATAGAACATAATTGCTGCCGCAATGAATTCGTTCTTATAAATAAATAAACAATAACCAAAAAACCGTGATTTGAATATTAGACAAGATCATTATTAAAATTGAGTGGAAATTGAAATATACAACAAGTACTGCAATGAAATTTCTTGTACCGATGAAAGATGGGCTTCTTGATTTCGAACTCATGAAGATACACCAGTCGTCCGCTTACTTGAAAAGAAATCTCTTGTAGTCCATTGATAGTCTTGGTTTCCATTTAATGTGTACAATACCCAGTTGATGTACCTTTTAAATAAGATAAAATAAAATAAAATAAAAAAAAAATACATAGCATTTCACTGGCGCAGATAAACGTTAAAGCGCCATAAGTACCGCATACACCCGTATTTAGAAATTGTCAAAAACGAAAATATATTTAGTATTTTCTTAATTTTTATTTGATAGAAGTACGTATAATACATATTAATATTTTATGTATTTTGTATTAAGATTTTGATTTCATCTCATGGATGATCAGGTCATTGATCGAGTCCGCGACTGTATCCTCTACGATACAAATTATGGAGCTAGCCTGTCGACACCTCTGTAATAATTGCATTAAGCGACGCATTATAAATAACTTCAAAATGGTCGTAAAGAAATATATGTATTTACTGGCTGTATTATAATATTTTACGACAACTTAACGATCGTGTGCAAATTATATTTACAACTGTAATTATTACAAGGATAACATGAAACCTTTATCACTTCATAAAACTTTTAAACTAATTTTGATGCGGTATCAAAATCTCAGAGGCATAAGTTAAAACTGACGTATCTATTTTTAAGAAGGCTGATTCACATAAACCTATTTCCTACTCCCACGTGTTGAAACCTAGCTTTTGTCCATGATTTAGTACGCGTAGGTTATGTTAAAACTACAAATAAAATATTAAGACAAAATCCTTGAAGTGGATATTATAGTGATTAATAACAATAATGGAATAGAATTACTCACAAACGGTGCAGACCATTTCCAATTTCGCATTCAAACCATCTATTTTTATATACATAGACTAGCTGTGCCCCGTGATTTCAAACCGGCTCGCATAATTAATATTATTTACTATATATAATATTTTCAACCTTTGTGGCCTCATACACAACAATTTTGCTAAAGATAATCAAAAATGCATAGCTTAAGATTCTATAAAGGACATAGAAAGAAACATTCATTTTTATATATAATGATTGTATCGGTATAAATATTAAACGCTGTACATATAAAATGGGATAATTATTCGGAATCCCTTCGTTTATATCTGTTTCGTACTTTTAGGTGAGCGCTCAATGATAATCCCCCCAGTACTCCACGAGGATTAGGAGTTTATTCACAAAGAGATGGCACCAGCCACACTTCCTGAAGGCTTTCATCGTCTGTCTCCCTCGGCTTATGGCTGCACGCAAATGTACCACAAATACGCATTGTAGATCGTTCGGAAAAATTACTGTATACTTGATAGAATGATTTTTTTATTTTTTTTAAATTTTATTATTAATTTTGATTAAATGATATACTTCTTTATACTATTTCCACTATTCATTTATTACGTTACGTTTTATTGTCATTAATATACCCAAACTGATTTATCACTCCACGTTTTTGTACCTTTTTTCATAAACAGCTGTTTTTATTATTAACAGGTATATCCGTGCAATTAGTATTTTTTTCTAATTTAAAATTAATTAGGTCACCTCACGTCATGTATGCCTAGTGCCTACCTATACTAATATTAGAAAGGCATTTGTATGTTTGTATTGAATAAGCTCCAAAACTATTGGACCGATTTCAACCATTCTTTCACTAATAGAAAGCCACAATATTAGGAAGTAACATAGGCCATTTTTATTTAAGACGCCCAAAAAGATGACGAAGTAGGCTCGGGTCGCTTATTTATTTTTTTATAAAATAAAGTTGGTTTAGTCTATAACGTTATTCTAAGTTGACACTATCTGTCGTCAAGCTATTGCTTGTTTTTGAAGTAACACTTCTTTATGTGTGATGTGGGGAGTAAGCTCTCGAGAGCGTTACAAAAATGTACGATCGGGAGAGGCCAATGGAAGTTGTCATTCAAATTCAATATTCAAATTCGATTTAAGTAACACTTTTTTGTGTTTAAAAAATAAGTATCAATTGACATGTTATGTCATTGTAACTACGGTAATGTTTTTTTATATTAAATCAATTTTTCATCAATCAAGTTTTACTTCAGTTGTGTGGTCTAAAGCACACACTTTTTTATCATAAGAAATTTCCTTTGAATAGTTATTATTCGGTTCATTCAAATTCCTATATTATTTGAAACTAACGGTAGTATGTTAGTTCATTATTACTTTAGGACGGAGTACCTACTGTTTTGTACTCATCACGACGCCTCACGAGTGATGGTGAATATATTTTAAGGGCTAAACGAGCAGTTTGACCTTCGGACCATAAATAACGCTCATAAAACTCATAATCGTAAAGAAGGGCAACGCGTCTTTACAACCTCTATGCGGATGTTTGTGGGTGTTCGTGGTCATCAAAATTGCTGCTGATCGTTTGCTCCCTTATTCTATAAAAAAACATATTTGTTGCTCACTCCCTCCTCAACTGACAATTCTTACGGCCACTGGTTCCCTCCACACGAACGCGATCTTATATCTGTCGTGACGTGTCGTGAACGAAGGGAGGTACCTCTCACGTATATACCAGAGGTGCCTCTCTTTGCTACACTAATATCTCTCACTAACAGTGCCGAATTGAGCTCTGGCAGGGCTCTCAGTAGTCCTAAGCCTATACTTTGCCCTTAAACCTTACGAGACCCAAGGCTGTAGCCCCGCTAATCGCCGCATCCGGCGCTGCTTACAAACACTGCGTTGATATTGATGATGTTCCGTTTAATAGTTGCGCTGGGCGGTAATAAAACCCACCGTAAAATGTCAGCCGATCACCGATTCGCTGCAGTTTCCTGTTCAATTGAAAACCAAATGCTAAAATTATCGCAGGTGTTTACGAATAACTTCATTACGCACGTGTTTGTCGGTTATATAAATAGTGATCACTATAGTGACTTAAAACAAAAAGTGTCATAACAATATGACCTGACAGTTATTTATAATAGTGATCATATAAAGAGATCGAAAACAAAACATGTCATGTCATACATAATGTAGCTGGTTTTCATACGTAAAGTGCCGCATTACAATGAATTAGGTCCGCACTAGCTAAGTAGTCTATTGCTGACTACCAAGGCCATTAGACGCTCCCATCAAATGGGCCACCAAAAACTCAAATCAAACTTATTTCATATCGGTATATGTGCTGGTCCAAAGCTGCTACTATTATATTATTATTTTATAATTAAACACGTCACTAAACTGATTATTTGCATTAGCCTGCGTTTTGGAACTCAACCGCTGTTAATTAACTGATTGAAATTTACCAAACGTGTCATTTCTTCCATAACAAGTTCACAACACGCTCGTTTCCATGCTGTGTGTGTAATAATTTACTATCGATGTACATCAAATTGTCGAGTAAAGCGTACCATAGACGTAAGGTTGTTTATAGACACATTTTTTGGCAAACGAGAAATCGGAAACGTTTTTATGACTACTGGCGCCCATAGATATCCGCATACAGATTGTACAGGTTCGTTGCCCTCATTCCTCGTCCTCCTTCCACGGGCCACCGGCAACTTCCACACCACACAAAACGCGACAGCACACTTTACGCCGGTATCGTGTTATCGGCTGGCAGCGTGGACTACCTCTAACTAAAGTCATGAATAAGATATTCATATGACGATTCTTAATAGCGTGTTTGATGTATGGTGACGTATGACGTATGTTCAGACACATCCAACCTTCAATATGCAAATAGAGTCATCTCATCTCTCATAAACATCGATTTTATTAAGCGTCTCCGTAAAAGTACGCTCCGCAAAGCTTTTTACATTAGCAGTGTGTTACTTATGGCAATGTATGTAGGCGGGGATGTTTAACAATTGTTTTGGAGCCCGAGCGCTGACAAAGCACCCTTACGCGACGTCTGAGCCGTGCTAGTTCTAAATTTGAAAAAAAAATAAAACGTTTTACTTCTCCTTATACGGATAATATTATTTCATGTCATCAAAGTTGCATGATTCTAGATTTGAAAATAAAAACGTTAACTTCTTTTTATTTCATCTGAATAAAGTCGCTAGTTCTAAATATGAAATTAAAAACTTTTTCTTCTTTTACGGTAAATCCTACTAATATTATAAAGGCGAAAGTTTGTGAGGATGTTTGTTACTCTTTCACACAAAAACTACTGAACGGATTTTCATGAAACTTTACAGTAATATAGCTTTCATATCAGAATAACATAATAAGTTAAAAAATATAGGAATTTTTGAAGTCCGAAATTCACGTGGGCGAAGCCGCGGGTGGAAGCTAGTATTATCTAAATACTTATTTGATTTAAGTTGCTAATTCTAAATAAAAAGTTTCTAAATTTTGTGTAAGAGGTAGTGCCACGCTGCATGCTTGCATGCAGCCGAATTGGGCCGGCACGACCGGGGAGGTACCTCTCGCTTACACGAGACCGGCGTGAAGTGACAGCTGTGCTGTCGCGTTTCGTGCGGTGTGTAAGTAGCCGGTGGTCCACGGAGGTGGGAGGAGAAAGGGGGGCAGCGCATCTGTAGTCTATGCAGATGTCTATGGGCGTGGGTAGTCATGAAAATGGCTACAACTGCTCGTTTGCCCTCCTATACCATAAAAAAAAAAAAAAAAAAATAAAATAAAAAAATAAAATCTTTTTACTTCTTTGCTATGGACGATTTGATCTGTGTTTGAGAATAGATTGATATTTTTTATATCAATATTAGATTTTAATGCGAGTAAGAATATATTTACACAGATAGGAGAAATAAATGAAACAATTGACGGTTATGTTGTCGTGTTTCGTGCGGTTTGCAAGTAGTCGGTGGCCTGAATGGGAAGAGGTGGGGTGAAGGAAAGAAACGTATCTGCATATGTGGATGTCAATGGGTGTTGATAATGACCTATCTGATTATTCTTTAGTCAAAAAATAAATATGAGCATTTTATCTGGATAGAAGGACCAAATATACGAAAGCTGAGCATTCTTACTGAACATTTCTATTTAAAAATGTTCTAAAATATATAGCGTATTTTAGTTTTGAACATTTTACAGATAACACGTTTAAATATGCAGTATGAGATCTTTCGACGGATCGCTAAACATGTTACAGACAGCTTTGGATTAAACAAGTAAACCGGCCAAGTGCGAGTCGGACTCGCACACTAAGAGTGCGGGTCTTTACCGGTATTCGAATCATGTTTTGAACACTGTTTTTAATGTCTGTTTCATATTAAAACAGAAATAAAGTGAAACAGTTTGAATCTGTTTATAAGTGTTAAACTGTTACACTCAGTAGGGTTCAGATTGTCATAAATATATACTACATTGCCGTGCATCTACATAGAAAAATAGTGCATATCACTATATCTCACATAATATATATACAAATTTGTAATGCTTTTCCATTTTTCCTGTGATATTATTAGAATTTACCAAAATTTAGTATTTGTTTTTATTTGACGTGGCAACAAAAATATCTTGGAAAATTTCAAATGTTCCAACACAGTTCCCGAGATACACTTTGTGGAAAAAATAACGCCACACGAACAGGACAACGAATATTAGTAACATGGTTTCGTTAATATTACCCTTTGCGGAACCCTAGATGATTGCCATTATCAGACTGAAAATAATTTTGCCTGAATAAGTAAAGTGGATGTATAAAAAAAAACTAAAAGCTTTTAAAGTAGACTTTATTTTTGGATTTTATTGAACTGTACATGAAATTAATTAAAGCCTCTCTGGCTTAATTTTAAGTATAAAACCTATTGTATGTACTGGATTTATTTATTTTCGAAACTGAAATAAAGTGTACTCGTAGTTAATTTATTTCGTAAATAATTACACATAAAATATAATAATGTAAAATAACGTAATTGCAATAATGAACCAATTTTAGATCTAGTTTAAGGTTTTCCTGGACTGTGAACATATGTCTATGGGAGCCTGTAGTCATGAAAAGGGCTCTGACTGCTCGTTTGCCCTTCTATAGGTGCTATAATAAAATCAAAAATATTTTACAAATATTAAAATAATATCAAAGTCAATTTCGGATTAAAAATAAAATCTTTATTGATGTTTTAAGTTTATGTGGAGGATACTCGTGTTAAAACCACTTTTTTGGGTTTAATCGTCGGTTTTTTTAACTAAATAAACTGCTAGGTTGTAATTAAAAGCCTTTTTAAGGAGTTGCTAGTAGCAAAACCGGATTCGTCCCGTGTTTTTAGATATGAAAACATAATTAAGTAGTAGTGATGTACTATAAGAATGATGTTAAAAATGTTATGCCCCGGTGTAAGTGATTCAACAACAAATCATTTCAACTGAACATCGTGTGTCAATTGATCGAACTTATGTCCTAGGCTTTTGACCTTTGAGTAAGTGTTATTGCATGATACGTCGAAATTACTTAGATGAATAAGACAGTTGCGTTTGGAACTAGAACCGGCTACAATAGACTTGACTTATAAGCAGTCTTATATAAGTCCAAGTCTTGAATTTATCAAATTGATGTCCGTTTATATTATAGACCATTAGAATCACAGATAACACAAAGCTTTATTCTCGTTTTAATACAGAACGCGTGTAAACTTAGTGTCAGTAAAAAGCCACGAATCAAAGGACTATCATGTATATCTGAATCTGGTTTTATATTTGAATAAATGAATTGTTTTACACATTCTCGTTCCTTTGAGTGCAAATTAATACACCTTTTTTATTTGCGCTTTGTTGCCATACGGCCAAGGCTGTTTTATTGCTACCTCGTGTTTTCTGTGTGCCGTCTGACCGATCTGTCAGGAAATGAAAGTTTTCGGTGACGGATTTAATTGTTCTTTTATTGCGGTGAAAATAACAAGCAGTCATCATCATCATCTTTACGGTGTACGCAGGTCGGTACAGTGATCGAAGAACACTACCCGTGTTGGGCAAATGTTTCTCTATTCTCCTTCCACTTCCCTCTCTTAAATGAGTCTAGACAGAGCCTCTCCTGCAAAAAATGATACATTTGACCTTAAATTTAAATAGTTTATTAATACTTATTACTTTTAGTAAGAGGTAGTACTCAGTTAGTCAAACGGGTATGGGAAGCACGCCAGCGATTGCAGCTTCGAATTGCGCTCTCGTCATGGATTTTTATCTACGTATTTTTTTATAATTTAATACTAAAGCTTAAATAAAATTACGAAAATTAATCAAATAATGAAGAACAAATTTTTATCTGGTAATTGTGGCATTTGGTATAAATCCACCGATAATATTATAAAAACATAACTTAATTCACCTTCAATCTTTCCAGGATTGGGTGTTTTTTTTCGGTTCAAAAATATATCAATTACAAACGACTTCTGCCGTTTCGATTGACGTCATTTGAGTTATATCGATCAGTGTTTTGGCATTGTTTGGTAAACATATGACAATTGTTGCGAGTTAAGTCGTAGGCTAATAAGCGGGTCACGTGACCGTCCGCGGGGCGGGCGGCGCAACGGATATTGGTGCAATAGCAAAGTTTATATCAAAACGAGAACTGAACTCAAATTCTCCGACGAATGCCGAATAAATCCGAGAATTGCATCGCATAGCAGTGCATGAAAATGCAGCATGTACTCAAATATTTTTTTTGTCTGTTTTAGTTATTTCTTTTCTTTTCTTTTTGTGGGGCATTGAATAAACTTATTTCTAATCTATTCTATTATTTTAGTTCTTTTTAATTTTACGAAATTTCCAAGTATTTATTTATATATTTTAGATTACATGGGCCTGTGCCTGCAGGCTGTGGTAAGCGTTCGAACGTGAGCTGTCGGAATGAGGGAAGAGGCACTTGTGTGCGCCATATGATATCTCCTTGTAGTCTCAGAGAAGTCGAATTTCGGCTAGGACCTTGTTTATTTAAACTGATACACGACGCTTCCGTCCAGACCCCACGCGCGCCATCTACCGGAACATTATGGTGAATATTCCAACAAACAACACACGGGTTTTACTCGCACAACAGTCTCGTATTACCACGATAAGCAATTAGTAGAAGAGTCAAAAGATAAGTCAGCATGTTATTGTAGACTAACCTCCACGTTTGAGTTAAATATTTATATGTAATACTTGTGATATTTATAAATAATGTCTATTTAATCGTCGTACAAAAACGACTGAGTTGATTTGAATGAAATTTAGCACACACTTAGATTACAGCCTGTTATTCTAGGCTTTATTCTAAATTATCTACTCTTTGATTACTTATCTTTTTCCTTCTATCTTTTCATTAATTGACGCTTTTTTTATTCAGCCGCTGCACTGTTGCGACTTGCGCTTTATTTATGTGGGAAAGCAATTGTAATGGCTGTGCTGTGCGCGCCATAAATTAATGGGAATTATTTTTTATTGTGTGTGACGTGGCACCGTATGACCGTTTATTGTACTTATTAAGGGTACTGGACTGTAGTTGTGAAATGTTATATTAATAGAGTTTACTGCTAAAGAATATGTGGAGGGATTTACGCACGGAGGGTGAAGGAAGGAGGGCAACGCATCCGTATACGCGGATGTCTATGGGCGTTGATAGTCATTAAAAAAAATAAGGTGCGTGGTATAAAAAACAAAGTCGTTTACTAGACCTTATACCGCTCTACTTTAGGCCTCTGGCGCCCACAAGGGGGCATCATCGCCCACTTTGGGAAAGAATGCACTAGAGTCTAGTGAATTCTTTCAAAAAATGTGAATCTAGTGACTAGACTAATGAGATTCACATTTTTTATAACAAATCATCAAAGACCAGTTCAGTCATCTGAACTAACCGTGACGGTTACATCACATGTTACTATTATATTTGTTTATCTCACAACCACCACTTCACGCTAATACGATGTTTCCCCGGTCGTGGCAGGTCGTGTAACAACCATAAAACCTCATAATGAACTATTATAAAAACTAGCGACATAATGTCTTCGAAACACAATTGCCGTAAGTGCATACAGTGGTGTCTTTAATCGCCATTTCTCTTTTTCTAATTAGGTATGTAGATGGGCCAACGAGTAGTCCGAGACTTTTGCCTGCTGCAGCAAATACACATCTACAAAGAGGTTTTGCTCATTGCCCTCCTTTTCCCCTCCTACGGGCTACCGGAAACTCACATACTTTACGGCGGTATCATAAGAGCCAAGGGCACTTTCTTTCCAGCCCAATTATCCTGCAATGCATTAACTGCAAGACGCAGCCATATCCGAGACACAAATGTATTGATTCACCTGCCCTACAGCGATCAATCAGACTACATTATAAATGTACTTAGTAACTTAGGGCCCTAAGTTGCTCCTAAGTTCTTAAGTAGGTTGACTCTGCAGCGGTCACTGCAAAATGACTAACTTATAGGTACTAATGTCACGTGGAAATATTTATAGTTTGTCTATCCTTATAATTAATCTGTAGAAGATTTTGTCTGTCTGTCAGTTGTGTGTGGCATTCACGCAAAAACTACTGGACGTATTTTATTGAAACTTTTCTGTTATATGGCTTATTATCTATATAACATGTTATATACACGTACGTACGTACATCATCAAAAAGACTATTGTCTTTTATAACAAATAGGCTATACTTTAGCAATGTGATTATATAATAATCGAGATTCCAACTATAGTATCATATTATGATACTATAGTTGGAATCTCGACATGAAATACACTATTGTAGTGGCAGGTTGACAATTCAGCCACATAACATTTCACGTTACCATGACCACATATTTTCCAACGATGACAAGACAACGTCTGTCGGGTCAGCTAGTGTTAAAATATCTAAAGCGAAGAGACATCTTAGCCCACTTCAATCTGAAAGAAGAAAGGGCAATATTACGGCCTTTGGAAATTGAAATAAATTGGAAATTCAAAACGTGGAGGACTCAAAAACATTCGAAATCGGACCAAATTAACATTATTTTTAAACATCTTTGGAGGGAAGCTAAAAATAAAATTGACACAATTGCAGAGTACCGAAAGGCATAAAGCGCATATCGGGGAGATAAAATCAGCTGCGCGAAGAAAGTTGCCTGGACCGGTGCACGGCGCTTCATCCTTTTTTAATCTCTTGCACACATATTTTGGGCTCGGGCCGTTTCGCGCCGGACGTGACGTCACTGGACTGTAATCCCCATAATTGGATGTAAATGGGTCAACTTTGACTATAAAGCTAAGCCATCTGCATTATCAACGAAATGAAACGGCGCGAAAAGAAAAAAAACTTTTTATTTTATTACGATTTGTATTTACATTTCTTTTTTGAAAATTTATGTAATAAGTTATACAATTTAAAGAGAAGTAATTAATAACAAATACATGTTGTTGTTAATTATATTGGTACAAAATTAATTTATTTTTATTATTTACTCGTAAACTTAGCTGTAGATCTTAAAAGTACGAATTTAATTAAAATTTACTTCCAAACTAAACTATAATAAACATTACTAAACTAATTCAATATTTCATACTTTCAACGGAACCTGTTTTCTTTAATGAACTTACAATTATTTATCTGCAAGTTGGTTAGCCACACTTGAAGTAAGTCCGGTTTTTTACACTCCTACACATCTTACTTTTTATTCAAAAGTGAATCTTCACAACAGATGTAATGAAACAATGGGTGTAGAATTTCCCCGACGTAATTCAGCATATTGTAGCAACACTCAACGCCTAGACACTGCCTAGGACATGATCTAATAAGGTGACACACACACGATGTTCCTATGATTTGATATCGAAGACGCGTAATTTCGTTCCAAGCGGGAGCGTGGGGATTGATATTCTTCGCACATTGTGATTCCAATTTTAAATATTATCAAACGTACATTTTTCTTTTTTATTTATTCTTTTTTTAAGACGGATTTTATTTTTTAATTTTATATTTCTTTCAATGGAATACAAATTAAAGTGACTTGTAAAGTTATTTGGTAAATAATAAATATGTAGTGTGGCTATGTGAAATGGCCTTCACTTCACGTACCTGATCAAAGGGTACTATATATTACAACATCACATCCTCACGTTATTTCCTTAAGCTAATTAAAAAAGAAATAGAAAAGGGCGAAATCATTTGAGTAGTTAGGTAATAACCATAATAATTAAGTACGTACGTACGTACAGAATAATATAATATATTCATATAATATACTCATATAATTTATATACTAACAATATTTCAATTCATCTTACTCTATTTTTATTTTTTAAATGTTATACATAACTATAACTCACTATTTCTTTTGGCAACGTACATAAATCTGACATCCCAAAAAAGGCAATTATGAATGTATTCTATTGATGAATCAAATAACGTCCTTGTCGGGTTCCAAGAAAGCTTATCGTTGTGTATTTAATATGTTTACCCAGCTAACATTCCTCAAAAGGTGCCTTCAGACTGCGAAATGTTCAAGGATCACAATAGCCGACTAAATTCGAAGGGTAACTTGTTTGACACGTCTCGCTGTCCGTCTGGCCGAGATATTTTAAAGATTATCAGTATATGTAAATATTTTACTAAACATCATTTTATTTACATATCACTGGATTACGCCTCGTAGTCTAGTAGAGATTACACACGTGAGGGTTCTATTGCTAGAAACCTGCTTGGTTTTATTGATATTTTTCAATTCATAATAACGCCAATTTGTTTGGTTGTGAAATGAATTTAGTTTAAGAAGACGTAGTGTTGAGAAATCTTTTAGGTCTCTTTGCTGTAATAAGAGATCGATTCGAGTGATCGGTCGTTTTGGCGTACATTGAAAGGTCAATGTCTTGCAGAGACCGATGAAATGGGATGAAACGAGCTACATACATAATATTATGATGGAGACTGTGGCCAAGTTCTGGACTATTCTATTTAGTGTCGTACAAAAGAAGAAGATCTTTAAGGGCTGGTGATGTTGAAACACTGCAATTATTGCGTGAGTACGGAGACGCGCGGCTGCAACTCAATTACGCCGTTTAAATGTACTTAATATATATTGTGACAACCCTAGCGAAAGCAGCGATGATCAGATTATTGAGTGCTCGTTATACTCCTGTTTGTGAGAGATTTTTCTCAACTTTACATTTCCATCACTGTGTCGATAGAAAAATTTGTAGGAAATCTTATAACAATGCAAAATATGTTTTTCCGCAATCCAAGAAATATTCAGTAGTGTCAAAAAAAAATTAGATTATATTTTAAATTAAATGCAAAAACCTTTTCTCGTCTACTCTGGGCCACTGGCTACTTACACCACCCGAAATGCGACAGTACATTCAGACTTCTTTCTTCTTTCTCTTTCTTCATTGTCTTTCCCATCGAAATCTACTTATATCAAAACTCACCAAAATTGGATCCAGCTGAGATTTACAGTAGTATTTAGATCTCAGCGTGCATAGTTAATTATATTTCAATTCAATATTTGTTACGGCACAATATTTTAAAAGCAAACACACCGTCACGACGTATCGTCATTAGGCGTTTACGAATCAATTATTCGTTTTCCAATTGCAGTAAGTAGCGATTAACTGATATCTGTGTAATGATCATCTAAATTACCATTTGATGTATTTGATTCGGTGAGGATTGCTGCATTGCAATAGCAAGGGCATGGGAAGGAATTATCCGCTCAAATATTTTTTTATGGTAAAGGGGCAATTTTTTTTGGATCCATTTTCACGACTACCAACTCCCATAGACATCCGGATTGTGGCTATACAGATGCTCTGCCCACCTTTCTCCTCCCACCTCCATGGGTCACGCTCAAAATTATCGTAGTTCGTGCGTTTGCTGACTGCTCATTTTCCTTCACATGCTACAAAAAAGGCACATACCTACCTACGTATGTGTATTCAAATTTGTAATCATTAAATAACTGTCTTAAACAATAGAAGGTTCGGTTCCGCTCTCTCTTTCTACTTCGTAATTGAGGTGTAAGATAGTTAGAAGATAGTGTAAGAAATATTAGTGTTGTGTAGAAGAAAAATATAGTCTCAAAATTAAAAAAAGTTGTGTGTTTTAGACCATACAGCTGAAGTAGAACTTAATTATTGTGTATTAAACACAAATTTAATACCGGAGTTCGATTGTGTGTTGAATGTCATATGATATTCATTTTTTAAATACAAAAAAGTTTTACAACAATCGAATTTGAATTTTTAATTTGAGTGACAACTTCTATTGGCCTCACCCGATGTGTGATTTTTGTAACGTTCTCGCAAGCTTATTCCCCATTTCGCGCGCTTTTAGAAGTTTTACTTCAAATAAAACAATTTACTCTCATGTACCTACATGGCCACGTCGCGTGTATGTCTAAATTCATATGATACATTACATCTTTTTACTTATTTTTTTTGTTGCATGATATTGTATAATCTTAATAAATCTAAATACTAGGAGACCTAAATCTAGGATATCTAAATACCTATCCAGATTGTTGCAACTAGCACTTTAGTTTTGGCGACTTATCTAAATTATCAATATTAAATATCCAAACTCTTTTGTTGAATGTTTTTGGAAGTTCAACATCTGTCATTTTTCACCCCGTTATTATGCACAGGTCACTTCTCAGAATTGCAAAGGGGGAAAAAAGCGACAATAGTTGAGACCTCCAAGTATTTTAATACTACACTTTGTTGTAATAAGTATTAATTAGTAATGAATTAAAATGTTCAATATTCGTACTTAAGAGCGTTTACGCCTTCCAACGCAATTTGCCTTGAAAACAGTACTTTTCAAACTCCTTAAAATCATGAACCACTTATCTTATATTATAAGTTACACACTAATAATTGTAGGACATTTTCTTGTCTAAATAGTTAGTAGAAAAAATATTTCAATTAATTTAGTATGTACGCATTCTATCACGATTACTTATTAGAGGTTTGTTAATTTCCCTTTTAGCGTCAGTTTCGAAGCTCAAAATATCATAAAAGTACTGAAATATATAATTAACAAAAAATAATAACCACTTGATGAGATCCTTGAGAGAATAGTTAGTAGAAAAAAAAATGGTTTTGGTATCTTATCTATGAGAAATTAAAATTAAAAAAATGTGAAATTTAGTCAAACTTTAAATGTATATTTCGACGATATACCTTATTTATTTTAATATAATAATACCTTACCAATAAACTAGAGCATATTCTTTACAATCATGCATTTAAAGTTTTGATTATTGTATAGTAGTTATTTTTCTGTAAATTTTTTAAAACGTCTCTAAAACACTGGTCGTAAACGAAATCAATTCATTACGTGGATCATAGTGGGTTAATATGACTATAGAATATACTAACATTATATATATGCTACTCACACGGCGATCCGTATGTGTGGGTTCGAATTACCCATGAATTACATAAAACCACGTGCGCAAGGCGTAAACGCTCTTAAGTCTTTCACTGAATTTATATTATTATGCTTCATAATGTTTTTAGCGAATCAGTACCTCTTGAAATGTAATAAGGACTTTCACACGTTGAGCGACTAATTCTAGCTATTCTCCATTTACATGAAAATGGCCATTGATGATCAAATCGAGAGGGAAACTATCTGTTTTCATGCAAAACCAAATAATTGCGTCAAAACAACACTGACGACTGACAGACGCTTGACCAATAACTACTACCTGATGGGTGTGCTTGTTTCTTCTTCGTTCTCTATTTGATATAAACCTCGTTCAATGAACACCAAACTACCTTTGAGTCCGATCCCATCCAATTCGGATTCCGATATACTCAAAAAGCTTGTCCTTTGTGATAAACAGTGATAGGTCATTAATTCATTGCAGAAACTCTTTGAGAAGTTCAGACAACGTTCAGAATTAAACCCAGGACGACTATAATTTTAATAATCCCTTTAATATTTTTGATAGTATTTATAGTAAAAAAAAAACAAATATTTATGCCTTTATGTTTATTATTACAATCATACGTCTTATTTTAAATGGCTTTATCACTATTTTATGACATTGAATAATAATCATTAAACTATACATTACAAAACTAGTATTTTCATTCTGTATAAGTTTGGACGTTTGATCAGATGCAGCAAATATTTTTAGTTGATTCAATATTAATGAAATATGAAAAAAAACATCAACAAATCAATAAAATTCTTTTTCATATTATTATTTTTATTTTATGTCCTTTCATTCTAGCGCTGATTAAAAAATATAAATTGTTCTGAATATACAAAAGTGGCGGCTTTTGTATTTTCTAAACAATTTATATTTTTCTATTTTCCCCGCACTATCGGCGTATCTGTATTTGGTTAACAAGCTTTTACCTTTAATTGACGGCATGGGCATATCATATAAGCTTTAGCCTTTTTTAAATATATTTTTTCTCTCATCATCATCGTCATCATCGACAGAGTTATCGCCGATTAGTCCCCAAGTAGACATAGGACTCTTTCAAAGAACACTAAGACGACCGACCTCCTCTCTACTAGCTTCTTCTCTTCAAATTATGGAAAATTGACAATTTTTTTCTCAAATATTTTACATTTTTTGTTACTGCGTCTCCACTAAATTGAAATGAAACAATAATTGTGTGTTGCTTCCAAATGAGGCGCAAACCGTTTCATTTTGTGCCCCACTTAGCCTCGGGCTCATTGGCGGGTGTCGGTTACGTCGTTAACGTTTAGCGCTCACGATCTACCGGTGTCCGATAAAAAATATATTACCTATATGTAGTCAAAAGATCAGGGTACTTTTGATGACCGAGGCCCATAGACATCCGAATAATTGCAACACACATGCGTCGCCCTACTCCCCTAATACGCATGAAACAAGAAGTAGCTGTCACTTTAGGGCGGTATCATGTTAGTGAGAGTTACTCGGTCGTGCCGGCCTAATATGGCTGCTATGCAGCATGGCTCTAACTCTTACTTCTTACCGATTAATTCTGGATAGGAAGCTGGAAATGAAGCGCAATTGTGATTAGAGTTTTTTGTGCAATTCACATACGATAGCAGAGAAAATATGTAAGTAATATTTTTTGAATCAGTTTCTTTGTTTTGAGTTCTTAACCCAGTTTCGTTTTAGTCACGTTAGTCAAGTTAAAATCACGTTTCTGCGGTGTTCTCGTTCCCAATCAGCTACGAATGCTGAGCTATCAAAAAATTATGAATAGCTATTAATTTTTAATTTTTAGTTTGATATAATATTTATGAAAAATCTGTGACGTGTAATAGTTTGTGAAGCGCACATTCACATGCGCATTTTACAAAACTTCTTCGAAAAAAAAAACTTAATAAACCAGTCCAGTAATCTTTACGTAAGTCTTTTCGTTCAATCTAAATTATAACATAATATTGATAGAAAATTAACCGTTATACAGCTTTTGGAGTTCAATTATGAAAACATTTTTATTTTATATAGCATAAGGGGGTAAACGAGCAGTCGCCATTTTAGCGACTATCGTCGCCCATAGACATCCACATAGTTTATACAGATGCGTTGTCCTCCTTCCTCCTCCCACCGGTTTCGTGCAAGCGAGAGGTACCTGGTCGTGCTGGCCCAATTCGGGTGTAGTGTCGTAAATAGTGTCACGTTGCATACATGCATGCAACGTGACAAAATCAAAATCAAAATCAAAATATTTTTATTCAAAATAGAATTTAAAAAATTGCTTTTTGAACGTCAAAAAAATTCTACCACCGGTTCAACCCTAGCCCTGTCCTGAGAAGAACCGGCGAAACGACACTACCTCGTACTAAATGTATGTATGTAAACTACATACCACATTTTGTTATTTATAATATTCGCTATTAGTACAAAGATCTAGTGATGAACAGATGAAAAGATTTTTATAAACATTAAACACTACTCCAATCGTAACAAATATCCGATACTTATTATTGGATAAACAGGAAGCGAAATTTCGAGTAAAATAAGTAGAATTATTTTATAAATGATGAACGCTTCAGTTGTTTACTTCATTTCGTAAATAAACGAGCTGTGCAGTTTTAACTTTACGCGAAAAATGTTGACGAAAATCGACGTGTAGGTACATTTCTATGCAACTAACGTGACTGAGGCGACGCTGATTTTGGAAACTCAGAGCCAAATCACAATATGCTAAAGAATACCTTACTAATTGTCATCATTAGCATAGTGTTAGCTACAGGGATATTCTTAGAATGCAGGTATATGTAACAGATTTAGATTATGTGATTCTTGTAACCACGAAATTTCATCCTCATTTAATTTCATCTTTAAACTATGTCAATGCGTGGTTTTATTGGTTCACAGTACAATTTTTTAACAGTAACGTATCAATTAGGCTTTTTTAAGCAATATGCCACGGATTCGACGACATATTGACTTGCCAACCGTAACCAGAGCAGTAACGTTAACTCAAGAAGGGCATTCACAGCGTTCTGTAGCTCTCCAGCTCGACTTTTCACGACGAGCCTACAACATGCTTGGAATCGATTTCAAAACCTAAGGACCTCTTTAGGTCTTGAAATCGATTCTAATAAAATTGGGGGGTGAAATTTATATGGAATTTCAGTGAATTCTTTCAAATTGAGTGCGGGTTAAATCTAGAAGTTTGTTCCTATAGGTCACTATGAAAACAATACAAAGGGCTTTCTGGTAGTTTATTCTTTTTTTTTGTTTTTTTTAGGGTATAGAGGCAAACGAGAAGTCGGAGCCATTTTCATGACTACCGACGCCCACAAACTTCGGCATAGGGGTATACAGATGCGCTGCCTTCCTTTCTCCTCACACCACACCGCACGAAATGCGTCTGCACAGCTGTCACTCGACGACGGTCTCGTGTAAGCGTGAGGTACCTCCCCGGTCGTGCCGGCCCAATTCGACTGCATGCAAGCATGCACTGTGGACTACCTCTTACTTAAGGTCTCATAAAAAGTGTCCTATGTGTATCTCCGGGTACAAAGTATGTTTCAAATAAATGTGGATAAACGCTTACTGAATCCTTTCCACCAATGTTTTTGATTCTTGAAAGCACTACGATAAACTGCTTACAATTATCGCAAATACGCCGTATTGAGAGTATCGTGGTAGAAGGCGGGGTCAGCCCATGACCCGTTTATAGAATTATGAAACGCCTAGCGCGTCGTATTTAACGACAGTTTGTATGACGAGCGATAAATTACATTGCGTGGTAAAAGTCGTGTCAATGACCCAGTGCTCACCTAACGGTTTATGTAACAGGATAATGCAAACAATCAAGATAACAGAACAGATTATAGAAGCACTGAAAATTTCATAAAAATCGACGGAACATTTTCTGTAGAACTCCCCCTTATTAATAAATATGGAATAACTATATCCAAGTAATAACCTGGTAATAAACTGACATCTGTCAAATTCCATACTTTTTTGTGGTTTTTTATTATGGAATTTGACAGATGTCAGTTTATTACCAGGTTATTCCTTGGATAGAGTAATTCTATGTTTATTAATAAGGGGGATTGAGCACAAGACTTTTATGTACGTACTAGCTGACCGGGCCACGCGTGCTGTGGGAATTATACAAATAAAAGTATTGTTAAGAACAATTTATTTTATTTTATATGCAAAAAAGCATACGGCCCACCTGAAATAGGAAAAAAAAAAAAAAAAAGGCAACGCATCTGTTTAACCTCTGTGCGAATGTCAATTGGCGTCAGTAGTCTTGAAAATAGCTCAGACTGCTCGTTTGTCCACTTATTTAAAGAAACCATGTTGGTCTACTCCAAACATGGAACACTTAGTTCTAATTGCAGGGGACAAACGAACAATCTGAGCCTTTTTAATGATCAGCTACGTTCATATACGTAAGAATAACTTTTTTGACATACTTGAAAGCACGCTTTGATATTTATTTTGACGTCAAAGTGCGTTTTTTTAAGTAAAACGTGCGTGCTTGACCTGCGGAGTAACCTAGTGAGAGCGTTACAAAAGTCACACAATGGAAGCTGTCAGTTAATTCAAAATTCAAATTCGAAGTGAAACTTTTTTGAATTTATAAAATAAATGGATTTGTGAAATAAATCAATAATTAAATTTTACTTCAGGTGTGTGGTCTAAAGCACGTACTTTTTAGGGTTCCGTAGCCAAAATGACAAAAAACGGAACCCTTGTAGATTCGTCATGTCTGTCCGTCCGTCCGTCCGTCTGTCTGTCCGTATGTCACAGCCATATTTTTCCGAAACTATTGGGCCGTC
>LUGF01039913.1:230457-249752 GCA_001625245.1 Calycopis cecrops
CAACATTTTGATCAGAAATTAAATGAAACTGACTTATTTTCTAGACTTTTTCAATCCATTTGCTTCCTGGACTTCCACAACCACTGCCGCTCCAGATGATAGATTTGGAGACGACAATGGCAACGGAGATGACAATACGAATATTGAGTATGTACTGTTGTATTTATAAATTATTTCGCAAGAGTATTTGCTTTGCTGTCGACAGGGCCAGCACGATCGGGGAGGCATCTCTAGCTCGCTCGTGACAGTGACAGTTATGCTGTGGAGTGGCCCATTCTAAAAAAAAGGGGAAGGAGGCAGTGGGTAAAAAGGTTGTGACTACTTGGTTTCCCTCTTTGTAGTCCCTTAGGATCGTTCTTTTATTACCGTTTTATTGGAATTTGATAGTAAAAAATATTTATCAATGAGAATAAAAACAATGAAAAACAGTTACAACATAATGGCGGCCATAGGCGTACCGAGGGGGGGGGGAGTATTAGTAAGTACTACATTTGCCCCACCCCCTCTGGCTCAGAACCTTGCTACGAGATTTGCCCCTCCTAAATCGCTCGGGTACGAGATTTGCGCCCCTCGCTGGCTCCGAACCGGTACGCACATGATTACGGCGCGGCGTGACTAAAACTCACTAGGGTGCATCCGTACGAAACCAATCATGATGTTGATTATAATTATATTGTCTTATGTATTCCAGTGACACCTATGACAAGGAAGATGAGGATACCGATGGGGGGTCCGGCTCGCCCGATCCAGAGATTAGAGAAAGTAAGTTAATTTTTTTTTTCGTCTGGACCTATAACTAGTGGCAATTATACTATTGCAATCGCCTTAACAGTTCGTCGAACTAGCGATGAGTATTTTGTATTCTTGGTTTAGGAGACGATAGGGGGAAAGACCCCCTCTTTTCCCGCAGAGAGGAAGATATGTACAATATGTGAGTAAGATTTAATAACATAAGCTCCACACCAGACCGACTTAGTTTTTATTAACTGTTTAAAGGTCACCGCACACTTATCATCTCTGAAAGGGAACGTAACCGTATCGCCTCGAGCCGTTCAGTTTTCTTTGTATGAAGCTTCATACTGCAACGCACACTACGTAAAGTAAAGTAACACACTACGTAAAGGAAACGTAAAGTAATCGTATCGCCTTCGCTTTTCGAGGCGAGGCGTTTACGTTTCCTTTCCAAGTTGATAAGTGTGCGGTGGCCATAATTAGTTAGTGCTATTAAAACTAGTAATAAAACCCTAATGTTTGCTAATTTCAGAAACCATCCACATCACTTTCGTGGTGATCCAGCCGTACTCGACTAAGTACTCGAACCGCGACTCGCCCGAGTACCGCAACTTCTCCAAATCTCTCGCGGATTCTGTGAACGCCGTGTTCCGTGACCTCCCGGGCACGCACAGAGCAAGCCTCGTGAGAATACAGTGAGTTAATAACTTATATACCTATTCTAAATTCAGACGTTATGGAACCGAATGAATTCAAATTCAAATTCAAATTGAAATTCAAATTCTTATGTTAGGTACTGCGTTATATATGTTATATAAATTACAAATGAGTTTTGGAACCGAATAACTTCAAATTCAAACTGAAATTAAAATTTAAATTCAAAATTCATTTCAAATTCTTTATTGTATGTGTATGTGTTAAATAAATTAGGAATGTAAATGTTAAGTCGGTATGGGATAGGAAAATGTGGGTTTTTTTTTATAAATTTCGATACGACACTGTAATGAGCTACAAATATGATAGTTTAATTTAAAAGAAAACTGGCTGCAATCTACACATAGTTCAAGCTAAGCGATTCTCTGCCTCAAGCATCAAAACTTGAATTAATAAAGGCGTACCTTTTGATATAACTATCATGTATACTCAAGAGAGAACTAAGATTATGTTAAAATTAAATAAATAATTAATTAAAGGACTTTTTAGAGTTAAAGAATATAATCAAAATGTTTGCGTACTTACGATTCTTTTAATCTTTGGTAGTTTAAAAAGAATTAAGGTCTTCAATAAATATGCCAGTATATTATTATGTAAATATGCTTATTATTTTATATTAATATACCTATTATTCACACTAATAAGGCAGAATGATACATTTAATTTCAAAAAAACATTGGACTAAAATGGGAAAATGAAGTCTGTTTAAATCACAATATACCAATGTAATTTTGAAAAATTATCTATTCTTGAGTCTGTGCTATGTATTCTGTACTATGTGATGTGGCATATATCTGGGCACATAAAGAACCCTCTAGATCAAGTATCAAATACGTAACTATTGAAAAAAAAAGCTTTTAAAAAGGTGCATTTTCACAAAGCATGCATTTTTTGTATCGCAATAACACCAAAATTTTGTAATTTAGAATTATAAGTACCTAAGTAAAGTGACAGTTGTGCTGTCGAGTTTTGTGAGGTGTGGCAAGCGGTGGCCCATGGTAGGGGGAGGAGGAAGAAGAGTAAACTACCTGTCTATGGTCGTCGGTAGTCATGAAAATGGCTCCGACTGCTCGATGGCCTTTCACGCACTTCTACTATTGCGTACCCCATAGATTCGCTACAAAATCTCATAAGTAGTAATCACGCGGTGCAATAATTTCAGATCGCGCACCATAGATGAGTTTACCTGCAAGGTGACATTCGACATCGTCACAAACGCAGCCGACACGAACCAGATAGTGGAGGTGCTGCACAGCTACATCAAGAAGAACAGGAACCTCGGAAAATTCGCTGTAAACGACGATGACTTCAGCTCGTCAGTCAGCGACCCAAGTATGCAGCTATTTTTGTATTCTCATCTTAATTTTATTAAGAGGTACGACCGGAGAGGTACCTCTAGCATATATATCGTAGCTTGTAAGAGGTAGTGCCACGCTGTATGCTTGCATGCAGCCGAATTGGGCCGGCACGACCGGGGAGGTCCCTCTCGCTTACACGAGACCGGCGTGAAGTGACAGCTGTGCTGTCGCGTTTCGTGCGGTGTGTAAGTAGCCGGTGGCCCATGGAGGTGGGAGGAGAAAGGGGGGCAGCGTATCTGTATAGTCTTTATGCAGATGTCTATGGGCGTCGGTAGTCATGAAAATGGCTACAACTGCTCGTTTGCCCCCTTATACCATAAAAAAAAAAAAAAATATATATAGTCTGGAATAAAACTAAATACCATCATAAACTTCATCATCAGCCTATTGCAGTCTACTGTTGGACAAAAGCCTCTCCCATAGCACGTCACTGGCCTCGATCTTCGGCCAATCTTTCCCAAAAGACCAATTAATTATAAACTAATAGGATCACTGTATATTGTTATTGTTATATCAAATTCGTTGTATTACTGACTAGCTAATCTACTACTATCTTGTTATTATTATCATCTGATAGTATCGCCAATGGTATATTATTATCAATAATAGTATATTAGTATAAGTATATTATAATTAATAATATAGCATATACGACTACCATTATGATAATTAAATTTTGAAATATCCTTCACTAGCTGCTTACCCGCGGCTTGGCTCGCGGGGTAAATAATAAATTATTTGTACATATTTCGCCGATGGCACTTTTCATCAACTCACATCATCTATCTCCATACTAAATCACATCGATCCGATTTGCTGTGAAAGAAAAACAAACAAAGAAACAAACACACTTTCGCATTTAAAATAAAAAAAAATTGTATTACCATTGAAATTACTTATTTGTTATAATATTTTTTTAATAATTTAAATTTGTAACTCATATTATACTAATATTAAAAATAATATTAATATTATATTTTTATGTATAAAGCTTCGAAAAAAGAAAAAAAATACATTTATGTTATGTATTTACAAATTAATCTGAGGCACATAGATAATACATATAAAAAGGAAATAACGCTTTTGCCCGCTCCCCCGGGCTATAAAAATCTTTGTCCGGGAAACTAAAAAAGTTCCAAACATACTCCATGTTTTGATTTTCCATGTTTATTAACCGAAAATATTTTCGATGTAGGTGCACCACTGATTTCTTGCGCTCCTGGCGAAATAAGATGCCCTGAAGGGCGCTGTATACCATTCAGCTTCCGTTGCGATGGAAACGAAGATTGTTCTGATGGCTCTGATGAGGAGAGCTGTCCTATTGGTATTTATTATTTTTCAGTTTATTTTTATTATTTTTTAATTTTGTCTAATATTTTATTTTTCTTATTGTTTTTTTTCTTTTTCTTATTATTATTTTTATTTTTTTGTTTTAATCGCCTTTTTAATTTATTTAGACGGTACACCCGGCGGAAATTATGATCAGAGCGAAGATCAGGGTGAAGACAATACTGATGATGGTAATATTATATCCGCCATCTTTGCAAATCGGTGTCAGTGCAGAACCTCCTAAATGGAAAAAAATAATAATTTTGGAGGAGACAATAAAAGAATTCTCCAACGCGATTTAAACAAATAAATCAACTTTTATCACACTTGTGAATAGAATTATAATAGTAAATATTGTATTTATTTAGAAGGCCTGCACTGACTGAAGAAATTAGATTTATCTTTATATTTTATTTTATTTTAATTTCGTATTTCTTTTTTTAAATTAGAAAATATTATCGATACGCCTCAGCCAGGAGGCGATGACAACAATATAGACGGTAATTATAATAAGTTGTATTTTTTTTTCATTTGGTTTTTTTTTCAAGGTTTTTTTTTATTGTTTTTTATTTTTTTTAGATGGTTCTTTAACAGTAAACGATCCTTGTGGTGGAAACTATTATAGATGCCGCGAGGGACAGGAAATTTGCTCGAATCTAGTGTGCGATTCGCATCCTGACTGTCCACAAGGAGATGATGAAGAAAATTGTGGAAAAGGTCAGTTGTCACTTATTAATAGGTAGTGCCACGCTGCATGCATGCAGCCGAATTCAGCCGGCACGACCGGGGAGGCACCTCTCGCTTACACGATAATCTCGGCGTGACAGCTGTGCTGCCGCGTTTCTTGCGGTGTGTAAGTAGCCTGTGGTCTATCGAGCAGGCAATTCATCTGTATAAGCTGTATGAGGATGTCTTTGGTCGGCCCAAGTCATGTCATCAAAATGGCGCTGACTGCTCGTTTGCCCCTTATACCTGCTATAAAAAAATCAAGGCGGCACTACAAGCATGCTTAGAGCCTGCCGAGTCACCTAGCGACAATCTTAGTAATACTAAACTTCTGGAATGTGGCTACTTACTTTCTTCTTTAAATATTATATAATAGCTTCCGCCCGCGACTCCGTCCGCGCGGATGTCGGTCTTCGCGTGGATGGATTTATTTTTTTTCTACTTATTTTTCCAGGATAAAAAGTATCCCATTTTACGCCCAGGATAATAAGGTATAATTATACCAAGTTTCATCGAAATCGAACTGTTAATTTTCACGTGATGCTTGAACATACTGACAGACAGACAGACAAAATTTTTTTAATCGCATATTTGGGTTTGGTATCGATCCAGTATCACCCCCTGCTATTTATTTTTTCAATATTTTCAATGTACAGAATTGACCCTTCTACAGATTTATTATATGTATAGATGGGGGCAAACGAGCAGTCGTAGAAGCCATTTACATGACGCCCAAACACATCAATGGAGGTTCAGATGCGTTGCATCCTCCCTCCTCTATGGGCCACCGGATATTCACACACCGTATGAAACACGACAGCACAGCTACCATTTAACGCCGGTATCGTGTAAGCGAGAGGCACCTCCCCGGTCGCGCCGACCCAATTCGGCTGCATGCAAGCATGCAGTGTGGCACTACCTCTTACACTCTTACATTAGCAATACTCACGCCACCACCTCTCACCTCTTCGATCATCCCGGGCGAATTCGGCTCCAAGGCAGCGTGGCTCTTTTAAACTAGGCTAGGTTACATGTCACTAGGCTATAGACTCTAAGCAAGCCTGCCTATGTGGACGTAGTCCAAAACACTATTGGAGTGACAAAAGATTTTATAAAATCCTTTGCCAGAAATGTACTAAACTTTTTTCTTTTACTTCATATAGGTATTTTATATTTCAGTAAAATAGACGAAACGATAAGGCAATACTTCAGAATCGTCATTAAATTATTTTTTTTTTATTTATTATTTATTTAATTATTTTTTTTACTAGCAACTGACAATAATGGAGAGTCCAACGCCAGTCCGGACAGAGATGGGAACGAAAATGCTACTGGTAATGTTATGTCATGATGATTTTTTATATTATAGCAGTGGATGACAAATGTGTCATGGGAGCAATTTTTGGACTATCAACCTCCACTAAAGTAATATATTATTATTATTATTATAATGTCTAGCTGCACCCCGCGGTTTCACCAGCGTAACTTTCGATCCCGTCGGAATATCGAGATGAAAAATAGATGTTGCTCGATCCTCAGACCTACTCGATATGCAAACAAACTTTCATGAGAATTGGTCCAGCTGTTTCGAAGGAGTTCAATCACGCACACCGTGACACGAGAATTATATAGGTATATAAGATTATTATTATACAAGGTCGAAAAAAGCGAGAGGCATTAAATGAAACCACATGTTTAGTGTATCATTTGCAGGCTACACAACAAAATTCAGATCAATCGGAGCAACAGTTTAGCCACAGATTTTTTTTAAAGTATATCTCTCTTCGTACATGCTGTATGTACCTCAGCTGATAGCGAGTATGCGCCGGCCGGGGCCGTTCACCCCGTACGAGGTTGCCGTTCACTGTCCGCGCCGGTACAACGCATTATTACATTTTTTCGCTATTTAACTGGTTTGAATAAAGTATTTTCGTAACTTGTAAACTTTTTTTTAATAGTTTCGGATGAACCTGATTAACTGAAACATTTTGCACGTCAAAACAAAGGAGCTAAGAAATGAACTATTTTGAAAATTTATAATCATCACATGGAAAATGCGCAAATGCTAACATAGAATTATAACAGAAAAGCCTATGTAAAAAAAAGCACGCTGATATGGACGATATACCCTGCAAGCCTACAACTCGAGTTTCGACATTTCGAGTTTGGTTTTTCGAAAATCAGACACATATAAGTACACACTGACATACGGACGTTGCCGTAATAAGTAGTATTTGGTAAAAACAAATATTCGCTGCTAGTTAGAAACTAAGATATATACTTAAAATAAAACAGTAAAATCCGTGTGTCTGAACATTTAATATATTTGCGGAAAATTAATTGGCGGCGATGTTAAAAAAGTATTAGAACACTTTTCAATGTTTTTTAATTTTTTTGTCTGTCTTTTTGTCCAGGCTAATCTCCAAAACTTTAGGACAGATTCGTATGAAACTTTTTGTGGTGTATAGATACTAAGCCTGATCAACATCTAGAAAACACTTTTTACTGCGATAAAATCGCTATTTCCTACGGCAAATCGCAATTTCGGCACACAGCAAGCAAACAATAACAAATCCCGTTGATTATAGCAGAACTATGCTACACGAACGTAGTCGCGAGCACAGCTAGTATACTGAATACCCACTGAATTGATGAAGACTAGTAATTGTCAAATAACTAATAGTACATATTTACTTTTTATATACATACATTCCGCAACACATTTTTTTTCTTTTTATTTTATTAATTTTTTTTGTTTTTTTTTTGTTTATTTAGAATTACCACCTAGAGGCGACGACGATGACACGGACGTCATGACGGAAGAAACACCTTATAATGAAAATCCCGGTAACTTGTTATTTTAGAATACCTACCTATTAATTTTTTTATATTGTTAATAAACATAGTTTAACTCTATCCAAGCATTAATCTAGTATTAAACTGAGATCTGTCAAATTCCATACTGTTTATGTGTTTATGAATAAGGGATTTGACAGATGCCAGTTTAACACTAGGTTAATACTTGGATACAGTTAATGTATGTTTAATAATAACCCAGTAATTGTCCAAATTCTCTAAGTATGACAGGACAGTCTTTCGACGCGAACGAAGTGTATATCAGAGAATTTGGTGGCGTCTTAACGTGTAATGTTTCGTGGTAGTAATATCAAAAACATTACATTGGTCCGCGAAGTTGAGATAGTCTAATGATCTTCGTAGCACCTTTGAAACAACAATACAAACACTGAAGTAGAAAAATTTTTATCAAATCCGCTCCAGCTGTTCTTAAACTATACATTTACTATATTCAGGAGGATACATTTTTGTAATAGATTATTAATTTTCGTATTAAATAGGTGATAAGCATACAAACCCCAAGTTCTTCAGACACGACTAGTGACTATCCGAGATAGCACAAAACAGACATACAGACATACAGACATTATAAAAAGTTGATACAAGCGAGAGGCATTAAATTGAACCGCATATTTAGTGTATCATTTCCAGGCCACGCCACAAAAATCAAATCAATCTCAGCAATAGTTTAGCCACGGGAATTTTTTTAAGTTTTTCTCACTTCGTACACGCTGTATTGCAGCTGATCGCCGACTATGGCCGGCCGGGGTCATTCACCCCGTGCTCGCTGTAACCGCCCGGTACAAAGAGTGTTAACAATTTTTTGCTATCTAACTTGTTTGAAAAACTATTTTCGTATACTTGTCGTAAACTTATTTTTAATAATTTCACATTAACTGTAGGCATTTATAGTATATGAGGTTTCATTTAATGCCTCTCGCTCTTATCAACCCTGTATAGTCCATCGGAATATTATCTATATTCATAAAGGGCCCGCGTTTTGTACTTCGCTTTTTATTATCTAAATCACTGGTATTTCAAATTTTTTTTGTCTTCTCAATTATGCATCATTCCGGACTGTAATCTGTGTTTACGCTGAATTTAATTCAAATCCATGCAGTCCATTTTGCATGCAATATTAACTCACAAACAATTTTTAGTACTAATAGGATTAGGCACGTATCCGTACCTACATACAAAACCCAAGTTCTTCAGACACGACTAGTGACTATTCGAGATAGCACAAAACATGACATACGTAGGTACATGTAGACATTATACAAGGTTGATAAGCGAGAGGCATTAAATAAAACCGAGATCGGTAAAGGCTGCAAATTATTAATTGTCCACCATTTGACGAGTCGTAGCACCATCATCATCAGCCGGAGAACGTCCACTGCTAGACAAAGGGCGCCCCCATAGAGCCATAGGTCACGGTCTTGTCCAATGGCCCAGCCACACCGTACTTATATTATTAGTATCACATATTTTCAGCTATATTTTTTATTTTATTTTATTAACTTATTTTTCGTTTTGTATCTTTGTTTAAATAGAACAAACCACGAGAAGAGAAGGCGGCGACACCACGAATGAAGTAACCACTGACTCCCCTCCCGGTAATATTACATTTAAAATTTTCACCACATTCATTATGACTTTTACCCTCGGCTTTGCTTGCGTTCGTAATTTTTTTTAATAGAAATATGTTGCCTAAAGTCGTATAAATTACTTATGTTTCTAATACCTCTAAGAACACGTGTACAAAGTTTCTTGATCTTCTTGAAGTAAGGATAAATCATATATATATTGGACTTTACTACTTTTGAAACGATATAAAACTCGACGTTTCAAAAAAATCCTATTAATCTATATAAAACTATTTATTAAATAGTATGGTCGTATAGTGTACTACAAAAAGAATAACTATAGACAAAGTTGTAAAAATAAGGTGAAACAATTTTGTGCTCATAGACCGTACATTCTTTATTGATTTGATTTCCTCCATTTTTTCATAATTTTAAAATATCAGTACCTTATATACCTTCTATACCTTGCGCGTGTTGCTACGCTATCTGCCGAAAATTGGTCGTACCAAGTCAGGAACCTTCGCGGGCTCATGCACAACAACTTTGCTAAAGATCATCTCATGATCAAATTATTTACGATTCTAGAGGACTAACATTTATTTTTATATATCATGTTTTTATATTTTAAATATCATTTTATATATCGAGGCTATTCGGTCGCTGGAGGGATCGTGTGCCTGTTGATCTAGGACCCTCAATTATAGAGGTATAAAATAAAGCACTCGTGGGGTTTCACTCGGTATCGCACCGAGTTCGACAGGTTGGGGTTATCCGGGCTCCTATAAGTACCTAATTGTATTCCCCAGCGTCAACAAAAAAAAGAAGTTGCTAACTTGATTCGGGCTGAGATCGAATGTTTATCTGATGTATAGACCATGTGGGTTTTATCTTTAACATGCTTCATTCTTAATGCGAATGGTGTTTACGCGAATATTACTCATTATTACTAAACGGCTCTAATTGACATTTTTTTTTAAATACGCGCTCAAAGTATATTTGGAACATCTTATTAACAGAATACATTTTCGATGTAGGTGCGCCGTCGGTTACTTGCGCTCCTGAAGAAATAAGATGCCCCGAAGGTAGCTGTATACCATACACCTCCCGTTGTAATGGGTACCGAGACTGTTCTGATGGCTCTGATGAGGATAACTGTTTTCCTGGTATTTGTTATTTTTCAGTTTTTTTTTATTTCTTTTTTATTTTTTATTTTTATACTTTAATCGCCTTTTTTAATTTATTTAGCGGGTCCATCCGGGGGAAACGGTGATCAGAGCGGAGGTCGGGGTGAAGACAACACTGTTGATGGTAATATATCCGCCATCTTTACAATTTTTTTTTATTTTTTATCTTTATTTTTAATTTTGATTTCGTATTACTTTTTTTATTTTTTATTTAATTTAAGTTGAAGATGGAGGGATAAAATTAAGGTGAAATAATTTTGCACCGTACATCGTACCTTCTGTATTGATTCGAATTCATTTTAAATAAAAAATAAAGTTCATAAGCGGTTAGATCGTGATAATTTGTTTAATCAAAATTCCCATCCTATAGGGATCAAGCTTCTAGACTTCCACGCTAACTAGTGGCTGAAATGTGAACCTTGTGCTAGAAAATTTTGGTTTGTTAGTACGCGAATGCGTTGTACTCCTTTTTTCCCTCCTATTTTCCCCACCGTGGGACACCAGAAACTTACAAACCGTACGAAACGGGACTGCACTGCTTTACACCGGTATAGTTAGCGACCTCCCGCGAGGTACCTCCCCGGTCGTACCGATTCCATTAGGCTTCAGTGAGGCATGGAACTACTTCTTACCAATTAATGTTGTGATGGACATTAAAGGAATGTGCGCAAAAATTAAGTATAACTTAAACTTATCTTTACTTATAAGTTAAGCTTACGACTGTATCAAATAAGCGATTGTTGGTTGTGCTCCTCCAGCTGCAAAGCAGTATGGCATTACGGAGGCAAACGAGCAGTCGGAGCCATTCAATGACGACGCCCATAGACATCCGCATGCGAAGCGCCGGATTAAGCTCTGGGCGAGGTCTTGGAGACCTCGGAATTGAGAAGGGTACCCCCTTTATCGGTACAAAATGATCTTAAGGTCCTTATGCCCTACAGGGCCCGGGGCCGCAGTCCCCTAACTTCCAACTTGGATAAGGCCCCTATAACGTTAGTAAGAATATTTATATTATGGTGTTCTCTCAGTTGTCTGCGACGCCAACCAGTTCAGATGCGACCAAAGGCGCTGCATCCAAGACTACCAGCAATGCGACGGCCACAGTGACTGCGACGATGGAACTGACGAAAATGGCTGCCCTGGTAAGTACATATATTCGTTTGCCTTGACTTTATTGTAACATATTGATACCGGAGTTCGTCCAAGAATGGGATCATTCAAGTTTTACGCAAGCAGATTCTTGGTGATTTTCAAAAACTTTCACTTTTATAATATTAGTATCATTTAATTTAATTATAATTTTTTTTTTTATTTTTTTTTATTTTAATTACTGGAGTCATCTGCTTGCGAAAGTAATGCTGAATTTTATGTGTTAGCTACTGTCAGGAATTGCCGTCATTTCCCATGTTTAATTTCTGCAATTTATGCGTTCGTAACTCACACGTGTCGAGCAATAAAACGACTTCATCATCAGGCGGAAGGCGTCCACTGCTGGACAGGCCTTCCTTATAGAGCGCCATAGGTTCCAGTCAGGAGCCACTTGTATCCAGAGGCTCCCTCCTCTTTAAAGAAGTGGTCAGCCCACCGGCTAGGAGGCCGTCTAACGCTCCGTCTCCCTGTACGAGGCCGCCACTCGAGAACCTTCCTTCCGCAGCGGTAATCCGTTCTCCTAGCAATGTGGCCTGCCCATTGCCACTTCAGTTTGCTCACTCTCAGAGCTGTATCGGTCACCCTGGTTCTCTTGCGGATCTCCGAATTGCGAACTGCTTAATATCACAGAATAATTAATTGTTTTCATTTATGAAGCGCCTGTATGACAGTTTGTCCTTTTTCAATAAATAAACGCAATTAATATATTAAGGTTAGGTTAGGTTAGTAGTATATGTCTAGGAAATATCCCATGCACTACTGCCAACAGAATCTTGCGCATTGTTTTACTTGATCGACAGAGTTCAGTGTACCATGGATACGTACTGACATTTGTAAGTATGGTGCGTACGCCATAATTTATCTGGCATATATAATTAATCCTTTAATAATTTAATCAAAGATCCTATGTCCAGGCCGGCATTAAGCTGATAAGGCATGTCGAGTGGCACCGAAAGCATGTCAAGTGTGGTCTTGCGTTGTATCAACCAATCCAAACAGGCGATTACGTGTAACGTTCTGGTAACCATTCCCATATGAAACCCTTCAAAATGCACATACAATCCACTTCTGATTATCGGGAGATATTCGGTTACTGGCTCTTGGATTATACGCCGATGCGGATACTTGGAAATTATATTATGCGAAGCGATAGACTATGGTAGGTATAGATCTTTTTTTTATATAAAGGGATAAACGACCAGACGGATTTTATTTATTTTATTATATTTTTTCTATTTATTTTCTATTTTCTAAGAGGGGAGTCAATGGGTTCTTAAAGGATCGGCAATGCGCATGTGATGCCCCTGGTGTTGCAAGCGTCCATAGGCTACAGTAACCACGCACCATCAGGTGGGCCGTATGCTTTTTTGCCACCATCGTGGTATAAAAAAAAAAAAAATATTTAACGCCTATGGTCACGGCATTATTATTACGCACCTCCTTTCATCCCTCTTCCAATGTGCCACCGGCTACTCACAAACCGCACGAAACGCGACAGTAAAGCTGTCGCTTTTCGCCGGTATCATGTTAGTGAGACTATGACAGACTATGTTGAGTTTACAGGCTTTTTTATGGCAATTGAGCTGTCAATGCCTTGTTGGTAATACGCCTATAAATATCCGCATAAATCCTCGACACTGATCTGTAAAACAGTATTTTTAAACGCATTTATATGTATAAGTACTTATATTCCTAATTATAACGCTTGCGAATTCGCGCGACATTGCTAGATAATATAACCTCCCTGTGCTGCGCATGACATACGTACAGCATGTTAGCTGACGTATTCGTAATATTTAAGGCTGCTAAAGAAGTTTTCGCTTCAAAAATCACGAAATAACAAACCGTCAGTCTCAATTAAGACGCGGTTGCTCAATCTAAGCCCAGGACTCTAATCTGTTATAAGGCGCCTCTCCTCTAACCGCCTCAATGAAAATGTCATTGACAATGGTTAGAGACAATTGAATGTAATGCCAACACTGATCTCCAATGCAATGGACTGTTCTAATCACATAGACCAGCATTGATGCCATTTGAACAAATAGCACTCCGTTTTTATAGTGAAAAAAATAGTGGGTTAAACGAGCAGTCGGAGTCATATTCATAACATCGCCCACGTAGAGAGCAGACAGCTGGGCTGTCGCGTTTCGTGCGGTGTGTAAGTATCCGGTGGTCCACGGAGGTGGGAGGAGAAAGGGGGGCAGCACAACTGTAGTCTATGCAGATGTCTATGGGCGTCGGTAGTCATGAAAATGGCTACAACTGCTCGTTTGCCCTCCTATACCATAAAAAAAAGAGGTTATACAGTGTGTTGCCCTTCATCCGCCTCCCCCTACATGGGCCACCGGCATCTTATGCACTGCATCCTTACAACGAATAGAACTAAAATATTGACTAATGTGCTTGGCCGCCAACACTCTGACAGAAATATTTAAATATGTACCTAAAACTAGAAGCATGCGCGGTATTATTTAATTTAGAACTGTGAGCAATAAGCCGTGAAGTGTTTCTCAGTCTTATTTCATATATTCCAAATTCTTCCACATGTATCATCTATCCATGTATAATGTATATTGAGATCAGTGAATGTCAACGATTAAGCCGTAACAGCCGTAAATTTCATTTTATTACCGCCTCAAATGTGTCCGTCCAAATATAAATAGTCTCTATTAAAAAGGCTTTAAGGTCTCAATTGGCCTAAATGGATTCAATTTGTAGCAACTAAAATGTATGTAAACTAAGCTTCATTGAGTGACAAGCTTGTATTAAAAATGACTATAGGTTGAATTAACAACACGTTTTCTCTTAAATAGTGCGTTTAGAGTTATTTTATCTCTGACATTTTTGTTTTCGGTAGTTTGCTAATAACTGATATCTGTTGTCATACAATACAATACAAAATCATACAATACAAAATTCATGCAGCGAATGACAGGTATCCTAATTAGGGTCTATGATCCTAACCTATGTATAATTTGGACCCCAAAAAAAGCCAATCTAGAGTCATTCCAAGTCTGAAATAATTTCAATCGATCGATATATTTTAAACATTTACCTATCTTAAAACAGAATTTAATTTTCAATTTTAAATTTCCATGGGTGATATTTTGTAAACAATGATCTCAAATAATGAGTCAGAATGGGTAAGTTGAGTTGCTTGACTACTAATTATATATCTACTTCAGTGTATAATTAGTAGTCAAGCCTAGTACTTACATAGTAGTAACTTACATGTACAGTCTACTAGTAAACTGGACAGTCAATAACCATGTCGTTAGAATTTCAATTAGTGTACCTATTCTACACAATTACTATAAAAGAGGAAAGATTAGTTCTTCACTTTACACATTTGTTTTATAGTTGCTTATGTTCATAACGAATATATCTGTCGGGTAAATTAGTAATTGTGAACTCGTGTAGAGTTTACTTTTCTAAATTGTTGTCTCTTAGTGACTTTTATGAGCATCCCTGAGTCTGACAGCCTAATCCAGTGGCAATGCAGCTTACCACTCTTACCGAATGTTATGGCGGCCATTGCAAAAATGTTGATCGATCGGTCAGGTCGTCATCATGTACCAAAACGGTGATTTTTTTGTAAAATGTAGACAAACGAGCATTCGGAGCCATTTTCGTGAGAGCCGACGAGCAACGCCCATAGACATCCGCATAGTTATACACATACGTTGCCCTCCTGCCTCCACCCTCCATGGACCGCCGGATACTCATTTACCACGCGTAAATTGACAGTACAGTTGTCACTTCACGCTGGTCGTACCGGTCCAATTCGGTCATATGCATGCATGCTGCTTGTTACTAAAATGCTGATGATAATGACCTATATTATTACGAAACAATGTTATCAACATCGTCTGAACTCTGTGATAGTAAGCTCTGCTTCTTTAACTCGTGAATTTAGCTAGTTTGAGATTCGTTATCTTTACATAATATTCGAAACGAGGTCAAATCTTTGGCGACAAATAATTAATAATTTATATTTATTATTATTTTATCTGTCTTTGAGGAAATATATCGGAGAGATATGGATATGTCACCGTAAGATTGTAAAAACCGTAAGATTACAAAATAACTCGGAAAATTGTAAACTGTAAATTTTACAGTTTGCTCCGGGAACATTATAAACTCACGAAAAATAATGTGTTAAATTGTAAATGATGTGTACAGTTCACAATTTTCCGATAGTTTACAATCTTCCGAGTTATTTTTTAATCATACGGTTTTTACAATCTTACGGTGACAGATATACCTATACGGTACAGCCGCAGAACCTTTTTTTACAGTATAAGGGGCAAACGGGCAGTCGGAGCCATTTTCAGGAATAGTCATCTACCACTCTTTTGATCCGAATACCATAAAAAATAATTTCTTAATTTTGATATTGTGGGCGATGGATGTTTCAAATGTCGTGCCGGTCTGAATCAGCGTCTAAGCAGCAATGACATCATGATCTGCATGATGATACTCTGATTGAAAGGTCGCTGGTCGTTTCCGTTCTCACTCTTTCCTTAGCTTAGTTCCCTTTGTCCGGAAAAAAGAGACCTATAAGTTCTTACCCCGTTCTTAAAGCAGTCAACTCAATGAGTGTCGCGTGTTCCAATCTATTGTAGTACACGATTTGAAACGGAGGTCCATTCTGTAGTTACTCTAAAATGTTTATAACCTGTCTGCGTAATCTAGGCGTAAAGTGACAGCTGTCGTGTTTCGTGCGGCGTGCAAGTAGCCGGTGGCCCCCTACGACTGCTCGTTTGACCTTAGTGTCAACGAACATCTACCTACGTCAAATATAAAGATGAACTAGCATTTCATTATTAATTCCTAATTTAATTGAATGCATAATCTCTATTTAAGTACAAATATAAATTCTCGTGTCACGGTGTTTGTGCTCGAACTCTTCCGAAACGGTTTTTATTAATTATATTCGTATGGTCTGAAAACTAAATTTAATGTGACCCTAATTTTACAAATTTATCTAAATTTTAATAATTTTAATCTGATAAGTAAAATTTACCAAATGATATAATGTATACAGTTATGTAAGATTAACCACGGGAATCTGATATTCAGTCCCATGTAGTTTGCTCAGGTTTTGTATTTGTAACTATTCATTATGGCGTCGGTACATAGATTAAAAATCAGATATATGACATGCATTTTGTACAAATCTAAGGGCAGGTTCCACAGTTAAATATTACATATATTGTCAATCAACTCATAACGATGACACAATATTTATATATTATTTACATACTTCGTGAAAGCGAAATTTGTGGATAAGTTTCAATTACGATACGGATATGTGAAACTCGCCCTAAAGTAAGTAATATTTAGAAAACATCTTTTTATACTTTAGATACCAACTTTAGTTTTTGATTGAATGCACCTCTAATAAAATACCTGCATGAATCGAAAGCTATACTGTCGGCTTTTGTGCGTTTTGTGCGAGTCCCGAGGGTGAAATAAATAAGGATATTTAATCTGCATAAGCTCAGGTTGTGGAATCAATGTTCGTCGTCAGCAACATATTCCGACTGTTTTTGGTCACTAAATCCAATTAAAATCTAAACTAGGTAGGTATACAATTGTGTGTGTCTACGACAACTGACTGGTTGTGGAATCAATGGTCGTTGACAATAAAAATGTATACGTATAGTATATAAATCGTGTGTACTCTCTGCGACAGCTCGTCTACAGTCAAAGTGATCAATTCAGGGGTTTTCGTGAGCGAACGTCGCGGACATAAAATAAGTTTCTCTATGAAATTGAATATCGCGTGCTGCCTCCGTTTTTCCGTCCGCTAGCGATGTCTACCTTTATGTGTTATAGGTACATATATTAATATGCTAGCTCCAGCCTATTAGTGCACAAGTCCTTATAACCCGATTAAGATTTATTCTCTATTGTTCTAGATTGAATAGAAAACGTCTGAAAATCTATGTTTTACGACACAGTCACTTTAAGTCTCATGCGAACCATTTCATTTGAATTTTCAAACTTGAGTATAAACATCAAAGGTCCAGCTCCCTTCGTTGATTTAGGACAATTTGAAACCCTTAGGAGATCAAGTTTAACCCTGTTACTTCTCGCTCTCTAGAGCCATGGGAGCCCTAGAGAAGGGAGTATGGATGTGAGGATTTCACTGCCCTACAGCCGTCGAAAGAAAGTGCCGTCGATGACTATAGTTCATGTACCCGCAAATCTGACGGATAAGAATTCAATCGCGAAGTATAAAAGTAATCCGCTTTTGTACAATTTGAAAAAAATTGTGTGCACATGAGAGGAATCCTAAAAACAGTCCTAAAAAACTACAATCCCAAAAACAACTAAACGGGAACATATTATGTTACTGTTTTAACAAACTATAGTTGCTATCTTCAATAATTTTGTATGATCTAATCGGGCATGTACTTAATATGAAAAAAAAAAAACAAATCCTTATTTTTCTAGCCGAATACGAGTTTATGAGAGGGATGAAATGTAGGATCGACGTAGCCAGCCAAAAATAGAGACAATGTACTTTATATTAGCGAGCTCTCGTCGCGATATATTCCGATTTTGAATGGCGTAAAGTAACAATCCGAATTTAATATAAATTTAGACATTACGAATTCATGTGTCCAATCATAGTACCGACGAACTTAGCAATGTGACCCCAGATAACCTGCTACACATTATATTGTTGAGAAATATTGATATCGGTATGTGTGTTACGCGTGTAGAAATATGTACCTTATATCATTTAGGCATTCTTAAATTTATTATTAGAAACATCGGCATTTTTCTTCCCAACTTTCGAGTTTGCTAGTGCTAGTTGAAACTTATCGCGTAAATTGCTGTTACTAAAATTACTTAGTTCTTAAAGTTCATCGTTCAAGTCCTAATTTTGCTAGTAACATAAGGTAGCAGAATAATGTTAGCCAAGAAATGTGACTGTGACTGTGGAATATCATAATGCCGTTTGCTCGTAAAATTCTACAGGCACCGTGAACAAGTGAAGCGTAATAATATACCTAATACAATCCAAATAGTAGTAGTCGTTTCTGAAACAATAATAAATAACAAAAAAGCTTTATTTGTGAGATAATTGGACACACTTTTACATTAAATAAAAATAACAAATACAAGAAATGTAAAAATAAAAAAATGATACTTATTCATTACAATAGGTTCTCACAAAAAAGAGAACCTCAGTTTAAGCCAGGACTTTGACACTAATGAATGACACGCAAGAAATATTTAACGATATTTGCATTTAAGATGCGCGCGGTAGCCTTCTCTCTCTCCCCGCGGGGAAGAGGGGATTCACGTTCAGGGCGTCATGCCCCCTTCGGAAGGATCTGCCGCGGCTCCTTCCAAAAAGAGCCGGTCATTTGGGGTGGTCGTGCCCCTCGAGAGGGGCCCAAAGAACCGTAGAAATTCCACCGCATATAAGTCGTACACCTTGAGGAACGCACCTGGGCGGTCAGCCCCTACCGGGTGAGATCACCGGTAACCCGGTGAAGGCCCAGCAGATGGCGACCTGCGACCAAGGTCGGCGGGTGGCCGAGCTGTTTGCGCAGCTCGGCGAAATGCACCGTCCAGTCCGGTAAGTGCTCCACTATGAGAGGCGGGAAGCGCCTCCGTCGTGAGGCGGGTGCAGTTGGGGC
>LUGF01039913.1:252135-269986 GCA_001625245.1 Calycopis cecrops
CCCCTAAAGCCTAGTTTAGGCACCAGTTCCTCACAATACTCCAATTTATGTTTGCATCTAGTTTATTATTAATGTAAAATATGTATTGTGGTGAGAAATAAACTATTAAACTATAAACTATTAAACTATAATATATATTTCAGTATAATATTAGATTATGTATATAATAATAACAACACCATTTTTGAAGTCCGAAATCCACGCGGGCGAAGCCGCGTGCGGAAGCTAGTCTATATATATTATATAAAACTAAAACGTGACACAGCCCTAACCACTGGACGGATCGGGCTGAAATTTTGCACGTAGGTAGATGTTATGACGTAGGCATCCGCTAAGAAATGATTTTTTTAAATTAATTCCCTAAGGGGGTGAAATAGGGTGTTGACATTTATAACGGTTTCTTTAGAAATTAAGCGCGGGTGAAACCGCGGGGCACAGCTAGTAATTAAATAAACCGCTATAAAATACGATAAAGTTGTTTTATTGTAACGTAATATTCGCGTAAAGTTAAGACAACATCGCTTGGTACTAGTTTTGAAGTGCTGACTACTCTATCGTGTTTCGTGTAGTTGGTAGCTACCCGATAATTTGTATGTGTATGTTGGCAACGCTCTGCATAACCTATAACTAAGTGAAAGATACCTAATAGGCGTCGATATTAAATAATGGCTTTGATTGCTGGTTTTGTCCTCCTATGTTATTAAAATGTGTATGTTTGCAATTGATAAAAAGCTCCGATACTATTTATTTTTAATTTTTTTAAAAGCAATATCGCTTTGTAATTACATTGTGTCTCTGCAATTACGAATTAATCAGTCAGTTATTAGTTTCTGATATATTGATTAGATAACCTGTCTTGGTTTTTAAAATTACATATACCTATTATACAGCAAAATGAAATAGCTGCTTGGTTTTTTATAATAGTATAAGGAGGCAAACGAGCAGTTGCAGCCATTGTCATGAATACCGATGCCCATAGACATCCGCGTAGAGGGTACACAGATGTATTGGCCTCCTTCCATCTCCCACCTCCATGGATCATTAGCTACTTACATACAAATCAAAACGCGACAGCACAGCTCTCACTTTAGGCCGGTATCGAGTAGGCGAGAGGTACCTCCCCAGTTGTGCCGGCCCAATTCGGATACATGCATACATGCGTGACCCTACCTCTTAACATATTTTCAAACAAAATTCATTTTGTGATACACCGGCGAGACTAAAGGCTTGCCTAGACGAGGTATTTTTGTCCGGGGACTTTTCTATCCGCTAAAATAGATCGCTTACAAGTTACAACTGGACTTTTTGTACGCGGTACTTTTGATCCCTCATTTGCGTTACTCGATACAATTGTAAGCGATCTAAGTATTTTAGCGGACAATCAAGTCCGCGTACAAAAATCCCTCGTCTGTTTAGCCCTGTCTGTTTAGCACAGTTGCCAGTTGCTCCTACAATAGGTCATTTAAGTAACTGCCCTGTTGTTGATAGATCCGGGGCACTCCACCACAGCGGCCGAAGGCTCTCGCAGTGGTTTTTAGTCGGTAGGGGCCCCGTGCCGAGTCCGACACACCCTTCCGGCTCACCCAGGGCCGGTTGGACGGTGCCTAAAAGCATTTTCCCTGCGAAAAAAAAAGTCTAAGTAACGAAGTCAACACATGTTAGGTAGTTTCGCCCACCGACGCTGACTGTAAATCTCTGGGTGTATATTTACTAACAATGTCAACATAGCAATGATGTCTCCAAACAGTTATGGATATGTTCGGAACTGTGGGAGTGATGAAGTGCCATTTCGACTGATTTATTTGTTTTTAAATGGGGCAACGCGGCACTGATGTAATCAGGTTAGTAGTTCCTTCAGAAAATGGTGAAGTAGCGAGTAGTATTATATATTTAGTAAGAGGTAGTGCTCCTCTGAATGCGTGCAGCGGAATTAGGCTGGCACGACCGCGGAGGTGCCTCTCTAAAGTGACAGCTGTGCTTTCGCTATTCGTGCGGCGTGTAAGTAGCCGGTGGCCTGTGGAGGGAGGAAGACGTGGGCAACGCATCTGTATAGCCTCTACGCGAATGTCTATGGGCGTCGGTTGTTATGAACGTGATTCCAATTGTTCGTTTGCCCCCTTATTCTATATAAAAAATATATAATAACATCTGTATCCGACTGCTCGTTTGAATATGCTTTCAAAAGCTCGTAATATTTTATTACAAATCTAATAACAAGTAACAACTTAGAATAGTACTAAGACATGCAACATGGTTCATGCTTGTAAAGATAATTTGTAAGAAATGGAATATTTAAGTAAGCATACCTCTTTCGGTTTGCAAGACTTTTTTTTAAATTATAGGGGGCAAACGAGCAGGTGGTTAGTGACTACTGCCGCCCGTGGACATCTGCAAAACTAGGTGTCTTGCAGACGCGCTTTTTTGACATTTTGTTTTGCGGACCTCTATGCTCGTTAACCCTTATTACATAAAAAAGAACTCTCTTTATCTATCTTAGTCTCTTTCTTTCTTTTTTTGACCTTTTTATCCCCTGAGCTAACACGATATATCAAGTGTGATCAAAATAATTATGTAGGTATCTAATGTATAATATGATCGCATATTATATATACTATATAAACTCTCGTATCCTGCACAAATTCTGAGAATAATATCAAACATACAACAAATTTAAGATAGTTAAGAACAAATCGTTTAACCCTTCAATATCCACTGTTCATCGAAGACCCCGACAGTAACTTTCTAAGATAGTAATATTAAGAGATGTCACAACAAAATGAAAATATGGCGTCTTAAAACTCAAGCGTCGCGTAGCAACCGCCTAGATGGCAGTCATATGGTTCAGAACATTATTAATAAATAATGATGTACATTGCATTAATAACAATTTTCATGTCCTTCATGAATATTTATGTTCATAATTAAGGAACGATTGTAATCAATAATATAATCGATTTTAACAGACGCTAAAAGTAGGTACGTATATATTGGTATATCGTATTGTTTATCATCTACCATATGTTCAGGAGTTAATTGGCATTTAATTCATATTATTGGCATAAATGTTGTTTGCCTTCATCTAAGTGTGCCTTTTATGAGGTGCATGGTAAAATATGGGACGTGAAGATGGCCAACAACTTGCCATAGGTCATCCCAGATAACCTTCATAAATATAATTAATCCAATTTATTCTTATTCTTAGTTAGATCTGATTGACGACGTAGTAAAAATGCAAAATGAAATCCTATATTATTTTTTAAATACTTAAGTATTCATATGTGTATGAGGTAGATGTAGATGTTAACTATTTTTATCCTTTAAGCTGGAGGAAAGTAAAAATATTGGCACGAATTGAAGGCACCGTTAAATTATTTATAGTTCTTCCTATTTTTTAAGGGTCAATTTTATTTACTCCGTGCTTCATGTGTAACAGCGAATATGTGAACATTTACGGGTTATGATATCAGATTGTTCATTGTCGCCTTAGAAACGTATATTGATCATTATTAAAATTGATAGCGGACATTTTATTGTGTAATACTTATTACGAATTAGTTCGAGTGATACATGAATTACGTAAGTGAGATGACATCACCGGTTGCTGAGCGGCGTTTATAAAATCTTCTAAACACTGCATGACTTCCAACAAGTTATTTCAGGACAAAGTTTTACAGATGCAAAAGGTATAATGGATGTGCTAAGTTCGGGCCATTGGTCACGTGTATTGATAGGTCGCCTTGTGTTTATATAATTTCTCTCAAATGGACAAATTATTCAGTGTTTTTTCCAACCCACGCAATAACCTTTGTCCCGGTGCCGGTGGGAGTAAAATCACGTTTCAGGTTTTCACGTTTCATGGCAACAAAGAATCTTTTTTCTCCTGCCTACGCAAAAAGTATGGCTTTTCCCTCGCCTTGGACTCGGGTGCATAACACTTACTTATAATATTTAGACTTGAACTCGGTGCCGGTGGGCGTAAAATCACGTTTTATGTTACACAACAAAGTTTATTGTTTCTCCTGCCTACGCCGAAAGTACGACTTCTCGCCTCGCCTTTGACACGGGTGCATAACACGCGGGGAGGAATGTGGCAATCTGCTCCCTTGTGGCACAATGTAGGTACTTAAACCAGGCGTCCGTCACTCGCTCGAGGTTGAACGCGTTTTATACCCACCGATTCGACTGTCTTCGAAGATATCGACGACACAGGGCCGTCGCACGCTCGCGGGTTCATATATTGTGCACTGTACGATTGTGTTTTTGATATATTAGGTACCCATTTATTATTAGGTATACGTAATACATTTTCAAATACTTACTTTTTAGGTACTGTAGTGGGTCTAGCACTACGTTAGCGTAGGAATATAAATTAAGGTTTATATTATAGAAACTATTTGAATGAAAGAATAGAACCTTCGCGATAGTTAAGTTTTTAATATGAATATATTTTAGATTCAAACGAATGAATTCGAATAGTGTCTAGTTTGACAAGAAAAGATTTTTATTCTTGGATGATTCCTCTAGAAGATTTCGGGGCGAGGACCCTGAGGCTTAGGAAATATTATATGATTGTTTCTATGTAAACTAAGAAGTTAATAAACTATATTCATTACCCAAGAGTATTATTCAAATAATAACTTAAGTTAACAAGCATTTCAGCCAGATCGGCAAAGAGTATAAATAAGTCGTAAGTAATCACATATCTGGAAGAGACAATCATAAGTTATTAGAGTAAGTAGACCTGCACTAAGACGCCCCCACCAAGGACTCTACAGTACATATTCAAGTTTCTACCTGCTTATTAATATCGAGTAAAGAATGCTTAAAAATTTCTTTTGTTGTATGGAAGCCCATGATTGATATTTACTTAATTTTTATTTAATTATTATTTATTCTGTGAAAATTTCTGCGTCCTAGCTATCACGGTTTATGACTTGTTTTTATGATTTAGTCTAGTGACAGACATACAGCGGAGGCTTAGTAATAGGGTCCCATCTTTACTATTTAGGTACGGAATCATAAAACATACATGTATTGTATACACAAACATTATGTAGGTACTACGTACTTAGGTGCTTATTTTTTCTAGTTCCTATCTCGTTGCATTTTTTATAGTGCCTATAGGAGACAAACGATCAGCCGGAGCCAAAAAAAGTACATTAAAACAACACAAATTTAAACTTTTCTATAGTTACCTTTACAATGTATTTATCCGTTTTTATTTGTACTATGGATTATTCCATCTAAAAACAACTTTATATTCATACTGAATAATATGTATACAATATACATCTATTACACTAATTCACGAATAAAAATTATTAATAGGTTAATTTCACAATATTTGTTTTATTATTAAAATCATGTTACTACCAACCCTATCGTTATCGTTCTATGACGCGTTTGCACGTAAGCTATACAATCTGCATCTCTAAAAGCGCGTAAATAAGGTGCATTTTTCTTCGCTGCGAACATGAGCGAGATTTTGTGGGTAATTATAGCGGTAGGTATTTGCACTTTTGTATGGGAGTGAAGTATCTGTTAGGTTTATTAATCTGTGCTTAAACTACCTGAAATTAAAACTAAAAATATCTCATACATTTCTAGCTTAAGTTTTTTTTATGGGCTTATCTCCAACTTCCCTCTGACTATCGGTTTCCGCGTCTTGATCCAGTTCAGCATATTAATGAGTGACTTATTAACAATAACAAATTAGTAATCGATGATACCTACTTGTGGTTACTTTACTCATCTTCGCGTTACAAAACACTTATTTTTAACTTCCTGACATTACCATTTGATATTAATAGGAGTACTCATTCCCGTCGAGAATTATTGTACAGTGTTTATGAGTAGCTTCGGCATCGCGTCGCATTTTCTTTCCAAAAATTCTTGTTCAAAAGATAATAGTATAAACATGTCATAAGGATGGTTGTTGACATGTAAATTCAATACATAAAGACTTACTGTCCTAATAAAAAATTGAGATAAAAATAGTCATAAGTAAGAAGCAGTGACTGCTGCCGTCGAGCAGAGCCAAGTTTTAGTTGATGGAGAAAGTACGACTTACACCGTACCGGCATCTAATGATGGTTGTGCGTGTAAAAATGACACTATTTCTCAAAAAAATATTATTCGTCTCAAATATGCACATTTTTTTATTTGTAAAATGTAGATAGTCCACTTTTTATTTCATAGTTCCGATTTGAACAATCTATTTTTTACTTAATCAGATAATTTAGACCGAACTACACGTACAGAAATAAACACATGAATGTTCATACTAATTGTTATTAATAAAATTATATATATTATTGTATCCATGCCATGGATCTAATGGAACATTCCAATGCACCCATGGTATGGATATGACGGATATTTTTTGTCGGCTTCAACATGGCTTTGTGTGGATAAACGAGGATAAAAGAACCTCTAGATTCTACTGAATAATAATAATTTATCATACACGAACATATTTCATACAATCTGATATAACGAAAGGATCCTATAAAAATATTCTAACACGGATCTACTTTTTGTATCCAAACATTACATTTCCCAACAACACTTTTATGGGAGTAAGGTTGTGTCATGCTTGTCATAAATATTGTGGGTTATGTTTACAATGTCACGGAATTGGGCCACCGCTTGTTTGATGGGGATTCAAGAATGTGCAGTGTTATCTCGAGTGAGTCCGATGACTAACGGACACCTACGCGTCCTCATAGGAATGTACCTGAGTAGTTAGCGCGGCTAGTCGTGAGCGCGGCGCTTTGTTAGATATTTTTTTACGGGCGAGGTGGTTAATCTGTCAGTTTCCCACCAGTCCTGCGGTTTGGAATGCCAGAATCTAGTAATTGATAGTTTTTTGGAAATGGGTGTTACAGATCAGTTTCGGGTGTGCAAAATTAGTCACAAATTAAGTTAGAAACCCAAACTAATGCGCAAATGTCCCAAGACAGGCAGATTAAGCTGAAAAATTAATATGGAGTTTCAGCCTTGTATCGATACGATTTGCAAAAACAATCTTATTATATCGAGAGACTATTCATTAGGTTACGCTGAGGTAAAGGTTTGAGGCCTGTCGCTGGAGGGACCCTATTGCTAGTAGATTCGGGGCCCTTCAGGGCCTCCTGGGTAGCGTACGTAAGTTATTCCCCTGCGTTACCAAAAAAAAGATAAGGTAAAGGTGATATGGTTCAGGATGATATTTAAAACTGTAACTTCGTTACATAATACCCTTAATAATAACATGACAATAAGATTTCTAAAGTATAACTAGCTAGTCTCCTCGGTTTCATCCGCGTACATTTCGATCCCGTGAAAATATAGTGATGAATGAAAATCAAGAGTTACTTACCAAATTGCTGTAGTAAATTCCCTTATAAACCCATAAGCTCTTGGCGAACGTAAGAAAATTTAGAAAAAAAAATAATTAAATTTTGTGTTAGACCTCTAGTGTTACGGATGTCTGTGGGTGTTGGTGATCGCTTTACATCAGGTGACCCAACTGCTCGTTTGCCTCCTCTGCTATAAAAAACACATAAGAGTCGTCGTTCGATCATATTATGGAATCAGCTGCGCTATCGGCTTCCGAAAACTGAAACGTTTAATTATGCAGCGGACTCGGCAAGTCTATTTTGGCAAACCTGTATGTATATTAGGTTACGTGGAACAGGACCAGGTTGGACAAAAATGGCCGCTGGACTGACGGATTGATTAAAACCTTTCCAAGCATCGCGTTTGGAAGCCAGATTACATTTTTCAATCGATAGAGTAATAACTGTTTTCTATGAAATTTTGTTCTGTGCGTATTCGGATGGTTTTGCAGTTGCGTGCTATGAGAGAGGCCTATGTCCAACAGTGGACTGCAATAGGCGGATGATGATGATGATGATGATGATGATGATTTATCAATACGCCAATATACGCAAATATCAATTGCAGATCGCTTGGATCTGCGAAGATCTTTAGTCGAGAGATAGCACTCGCCTAAAGATGCCCACAAAGGTGGGCATCTCCAGCTGCCGATGACGATGATGGCATTTATTTACACAGACAATTCATGTAGAACTCACAAATATTACAATTATACACGCGGCCATCGAAATTACGACAACATTCATTCGAACAACGCATCGTACAATGCTGGACTGATTTTGATTTGAATAAATTAACAACAACATTAAATTATCTAAAATTTGATGTTGTTGTTGTTGGAACGACAAATTTGACCATTCAAGATGTATTATGATAGTTGGCGTATATTTTGTGTTTAACTAGCTGCACTCCCCGGTTTCACCCACGTAAGTTTCGATCCAGCAGAAATATCGAGATGAAAAATAGATGTGGGCTGATTCTCAGAGAGTTAATTCTCGAGTATTTTATATATAGACTAGCTTCCGCCCGCGGCTTCGCCCGCGTGGATTTCGGACTTCAAAAATGGTGTTATTATTATACATAATTGGATATTTAAAGTGTTTCCTTAATGCTAGCAATAATTTGATTATAAAAATAAACAATTTCAAAATGTAAACAAACCGACGCTGTCATAATGTCACAAGTAACTTTTTAATTTCTTCTTCTTCTCGCTGGACTTAATCTTTCCATGTAATGATTTTATTGAACTTACTTTCTTTTATTTTTATCATAAGTTTAAGTTATGTATGAATACGTATAAATTAAGCACGCCCTCATCTCCAAGCAATATTTCCCTAAAAGATGGTTGCCTGGAAGATATTGCTTTATAGCAATAAGGCCGCCTAATTGTACATTGATATTAGTAGTTATAGTATATATATTTAAGTGTTTAATGTTTGGTGTGCAATAAAGAAATATTTATTTATTTATTATTATAATCTAATATTATACTGAAATATATATTATATTTAATATATACTTATTGTATGAAACAATAAACCGCTTTGAGAATTGAATTTGTCACCGCGCATTTTAGGCGCTTTAGATATTCCGTTTAAGTCAATCTTATCGTGATAATAACTTTTAATCTATTTGTCCGAATTACTTAGTGTAAAAGACAAAGTTTATCTACATTTAATACGTAAACTGACAGATGTATCAATTTTCAGAAGAGTTCGATAAATATTCTAAAATGTTCATCGTTAAAAAATATCCAAATTAATTGAATGTTTGTTTCACTATTTTGGTCATAGTGACTTACACATAAAAGATAGATATATACTGTCGCGGACTTTTATTTAGAACTATTTAAGATAAATAATCCTACAGTAATTATCTTTGTGTAACTCCAACGATTAGGGCAGCGCACGCCAATATTGTCTCTCTCTCTCTCTCTCAGGGGGCTGATTTTTTTCCGACTAACTTGACAGTTATCGTTATATTATAACCAAATTATAAAAAATCCCCATACATTTTAACATACCCATACATTATTATTTTATTATGTTATTCTGATATGAAAGCTATATTACTGTGAAATTTCATGAAAATCCGTTCAGTAGTTTTTGTGTGAAAGAGTAACAAACACACTCACAAACTTTCGCCTTTATAATATTAGTAGGATGTTTCAAGCAAACTAGACAACAATTTACTGTCAATAAAACTCGGATCGTAAATTGGCAATTTTTATAGTTTTGGGGGGACAAATGAGAAATTAGTGTTTTGGTTACTGTTGACTTCTATTAACATTCCCATATGCAGGCGCCTTTCCTCACCCCATTCCCCCGTCTTCCCAAAAACAACTTCCACTCAAAAACCTACCCCATCGACTATGAATTTTTCTCAGCTTGGACCTATTGGCGCTTCATCTTCTGCTAGGGACTCTAAGCAGGCATCAGAACAGTCATAGACCGCCTTTGATTTTATTCGAAGTACTAAATGACCAGTAGTTTCATTTGTGTTATAATTAATCTTTATAAAATACTAGCTCGCCCCGCGGTTTCACCCGCGTAACTTTCGATCCCGTGGGAATATCTAGATGTAAAATAGATGTTGGCTGATTCTCAGACCTACTCAATATGCTCACAAAATTTCATGAGAATCGGTCAAGTCGTTTCGGAGGAGTATGGCAACGAAAACTGTGACACGAGAATTTTATATAATAAATAGATATATTATAAATCATATGCTTATATCAAATATAAAAAATTCGGTGGCCCATGGCAGTGGGAGGAGAAACGAGGGCAGCGCATCTGTATAGTCTCTATACGAATGTCTATGGGCGTCGGTAGTCATGAAATAGGTCCAACTGCTCGTTTACCCCCCTATACCATAAAAAGAATAGAAAGTAGGAAAATCAGCCAGCGGCAAAAGCATCAATAAGTGTAACCTGAAAGAAGGATTAGATATTCAGCTTTGTTATTTTATCTTGATATATAAAATTCTCGTGTAATAATGTTATTTACCACACTCCTCCGAAATGGCTAGACCGATTCTCATGTAGTTTTGTGTACCTATCGGGTAGGTCTGAGCGTCGGCCAACATTCCACGGGATCGAAACTTACGAGGGCGAAACCGGAGAGCGTAGATAGTTTTAGTAGAAATATATATGTAGTGATGGGAAATAGAGACGTAATCGGTACAATTCAATGGGCAAAGTTTACCGAAATCCAAAGGACAGCGGGCATGTCATGTCAGTTTGTTTGATCTTGACACGTTTGATAACATCAAAAACGTAAGGGCACGTAGATTCGTTCAATATTTTAATGGAGGACATGGAAAGCGGAAATACAGAAGGTACCTAATACTTCGGATTACGGGAACCCGGAGTTCGGTTTTCTTTACTGATTACTAAATATTACCCACTCCAGCTATAATGGCTTTAATTTTTTAAGTACAATTAATTATTTTTAGAATATTTTAAATTATTTTCTTGTGCAAAATGGATTATTTTTACTCCGTTTCTACTTTGTCGTTTTGTTTGAATATGTGAAAGGGCCTAATACTACATTTTCTTCTGGGCGTTTTTGTCCTATTTGACCATTGAAGTCTCCCATTACTATCAGGTTCTTGTGTGCGTGTTCTTGAATAGTTTTATTTAAATCCGTATGAAATGAGTCTATTGTGTCTAAATTGGATTGTTCAGTAGGTGAATAAATTTGTATGATAGTCCATCGGTCTTTATAGTCGGGTAGCTTCAGCTTAATTAGTGCTATACGCTCAGAGATTCCTACAAATTCTTCTATGTAGCTCGTGAGATGTTTTTTAATTACAAAATCGACCCCATGATGACCTGGAGTTGTCCCTATGTGGTAAAGTATAAATTCTGGGTAAGCAATGATTCTTTCTCCTAATCGTCTTACTTCACTCAGGCCTAGTATTTAATTTGTTTTAGAGCGTATGTAAGTTCTATGAGATTTTCATCATTTTTTAGTGAAAGTACATTGAGAGCTGCTATGCAGATTTTCGAAAGTTGACGTTTGTTTGTTTGTGGAGGGTTATGGTCTTTTTCCCCCACGATGACCAGTCGGCTTGGGGGAGTTTGTGTTTTAAGTCGTTTTCCGTGGTTAGTTTGGTAGTCTTGCTCGCCGGTTATTAGTTGCTATTGTCTTTGTGTAGGTTTGTTAGTTAGAGAATTTGATCTCGGGGTATCGTTGTTTTTGAGTTTACCTAATCGGTGTATTTTATTGACTTCATTTTCTTCTATATATATATTTAAATCTCTTTCAAAATTTTCTTTAATCCTCTGAAACAGCTGCGATGTTGATTTTTCGCTGCCACCATTAATCGAAGTCTAATGTCCAGAGTCATAAATCATAATAATCTCAACAGCATTTTGAATAAATAAATAAACAAGATTTTTAAATTTTCAGTTACATATTATGCACAAATTTGAGTTCTGGAAAGTGTATAACTTGCTTATTTATTCAAGTGCCGTCATGAATTTCCATCGAGAAGTGACATATCTATTTATAGATTGAATAGTTGATCGCCGGTGAAAATTTTCACGTTTATTCAACTAACGTATAAATGCTTTTTGCAAGAATTTTTTGTTGTCATATAGTTCATTTTTCAGTTGTCGATAACAATTTGCTTTGATTATTTATTTATATTTTTTATTAAGTTAAGCTCAGAGCTTGCATCGTCACAAGCACAAACATGGGCTTACGTTATAAATATATTATAAGATTTTTTAATTATCGCGTTGTATGTCCATGCCCCAGTTTCTAACGTAGATTAACGTGGACTTACAGGAAAAATGTAAAGGTGTTCGCACATTATATCGACTCGACGCCGACTCCAAATCTACTTGGACTTGACGCCGACTCGACTTCAACTCAACTCGACATATGGCAGTCAAATGTAACCTTTATATTGTTTTTTTATTAGGAGTGATTTAGTCAACTTTGTAGAAGTTGTCAATAGGTGGACAACGCGTGGACAACTCGTCGATGACGCGTGGACCACGCTTTGCCTAATTCACTCTTAAGTGACACAACATAAGGCTTACATTTGAATACCATACGTCAAGTTGAGTTAGAGTGAGTCGGGGTCGAGTCGATATAACGTACGAACACCTTTATATGTCTTGTGCTCTAACTATAATATTGTCCCGTGTTTAACCGTTCGTTAGTGCGCTTCTTACGGCAGTCTTGAGTTTGTAGTGCCACTTCAGATTGTAAGCAGGGTGACATCGAGTCTTAAACGAAAAACCAGGCCAAGTGCGAGTCGGACTCGCACACCGAGGGTTGCGTAGGAACGGGGGGTATGAGCAAAAGTAATAGACGTTGAAAAAATTACACTTCCCTGCGACAAGTTGACAAACTTATATATCCCGCATATATAAGTTGCTTGCATACATTTAGTATGAAACGAACTACATGCATAAGTTGGTAATGATTTTTCCAGTGATATAAATTTTATTTACTAATTTTTAATATTATTCCTATATGTATATATATATACTGTAAGGTCTAACTTCTTGCAAAATTTCAGAATTATAGCCCAACGGGAAATACTTACCCTATAGGTTTTCGAAAAAGTGCGTTTTCATACAAAATTTGTGCATAAATGGCTATAACTTTTTATTGCGTTAACTTAGATGTGTGATTTTTCAAGGCAAGACGTTTCTGACCTCCGTATTTGACAAAAATTTAAGCCTAATCCCTTCACGCGTTTTAGAGAAAAAGATAAATAAATGTGAAAAAATGTGGTTAAGACTTAACAATTATTACATTTATGAAACTAAAATAATCATGTTTATGTCACAGCCACTTTATTCATAAGAATTACTTCTATTTTCTTCCGATTGAATTCAGGTCCCAAGACAGTCTTAGCGTGTCCCTCGGGCTCCTTGCAATCATATCAAAGGAGCAAGGTGGTTGCTGTTGTTGATCATATTGATATATGGCCCAGGGAGGAAGGAAAATAAGAGGATCCGCGCATCTGTGTAGCTCTGTACGGATGTCTATGGGCGTCGGTAGCCATGATAATGGTTCCGAATCTTATATTATAAAAAAGAAAGGGCAGTGGTGGACGTGTGCCAAATTTCAATTAAATATTTTTCATTTAGGTAATTAATTTGAGTATTTTTTAATGGTATAGGAGGGCAAAGGAGCAGTTGGAACCATTTTCATGACTACCGAAGCCCATTGACATCAGCATAGAGGCTATACAGATGCTCTGCACTCCTTTATCCCCCCACCTCCATGGGCAACCGGCTACTTACACACCGCACGAAACGCGACAGCACAGCTGTCACTTAACGCCGGTCTCGTGTGACCGGTCGTGCCGGCCCAATTCGACTACATGCAAGCATGCAGTGTGGCACTACCTCGTACTAAATTATTTTTAATTGCTGCCACACGAACATGAGTTATTGTTTATACAACATAAGTCTTAAATGTGAGTAAATATTTAAAGTATCAACAGACTTCAGACATGATGATTGAAGCTTGAGTGCTCCTAATGGTCTCCAGCTATATGAAGTGTCAACCATAGATTTAGAATTGTTCTCACTACGTGAAAGATGTACAAAGCGTGGGAGCGAGACATTCAAATTAACTTGCAATCATCGGAAAAGAAAAGAGACAGGAGATGAAGTACATATGAGACAATTATTTTACGCTAGTAAGAGGCCATAGGGACCCGATTAATGACCAAGTCATATGTGTTTCAGTAGTAATTCTGACATTTGTCAATTTTTTTTTTGTCACACCTCTGTTTTGACATTGTGTATCTTGTACATTCTAAATCTATGGTGTCAACTACTATGCAGTAAATCTTAAGCATTGTTAACAAATTATTTTTCTAAGTCATGTAATGGGTAAGCCCATTATCATTGTATGGCTTAAAAGATGCTTAGCTTAGCTTATGCACACCTTAGCTTATGTAGAAATTATATAAAATAATTTACTAATTTATAATAACTTTTTTTTTACTACTTTTAATTTACTAATATAATAATTAATTTATATTACAATTGTTTACAATAAGAATGTGTTGTCACGCACGTGAAATGAGTTCAAAAGTTCCAGTGCGTTCGCTATTTTCAAATTCAGGTTAATAACTTGAACAGATTGCGATTTATAGTTTTCGTGGAATAATTGTAAATTTTTATGAGCGCACAGACGTTAATCTTTACTTCCGACGACTCATCCACACGACAGTTTGCATGGAGTCATTTGTACATTTCTAATATGATGATTAAAATAAACCTTGTAATAAAACTATATTATCGGATTTTATCGCGATTTATTAAAGCATTGTTCAATTCCTAATTTAAATAATTATAAGTCCTAGGACATTTTTAATAACTTCTGACATCAGGACGTATGATCTTGTCAAATCAGTCCAACCGTGACCTTGGTAGCTGTAGCTTTTTTTAAAATTTGTTAAATGTTCCGTTAAAATAGATTTATTATAATTTTTGTAATATTCGCGTATATCTAAGAAACCATTAAGATGTTACAGCTTTATAATTGGGAGTGTAAATTTATATAAAAGCGGTATAAATATGTAACGCTAATAGATCCTCGAAGCGTTCTTCCAAGTTTCATTCATAATAAACACACAAGTGTTAAGGTTAATGGTATATTTTCGATCGGGGTTGACCCCACTCGTTAACACAGCGGCTACTCCTGTCGCGCCAGGATCGACATCTGCAACCACTCATGGCCATTTGATATGCAAGGGAAAACTTACACTGTCTTGGGTTCCGCCATTAGTTTACTCAGAAGAAAATAAGAGAAGGTCAATGGTATAAAAAATTATATATACATTTTGTGGTTCTCTCAACTATCATAGAAAGGGCCAGAAAGGAAATATACGAGTCATAAAAATAATATACATAATATAATTAGAATAACTAGCGCACAAATAAGATATTTATTTTCTCAAACATTGAAATACAACACTCGAACACTACTTGCTTAGTCTCCACGTACCTGGATGCGCCAATGACCTCCACAGTATGCCATGTGGCCATCCCCATCCTAAAGCGCTTGAGTAAATCCCTAAATCCCCTTTTACGTGCACGGCCCCTTAATAACTCCAAGAATATTTTCTGAAGGTACTTAGGCTGGTTTCAGTGTCACGCGGACCACTCCGTAGCTGTAATACAGTTCGGCACGCGCGGAGCGATCCGTACGGACGGTCCGCGTGACACTAAAACCAGCCTTAAGGCTGCTGAGAAATTGCAGAATCGCAACGCAGCTTACTGTTTTCAATTGTATTGTTCTCGCATATTTAAATTTCACAATGTAATTTGATAAGTTAAATATTCTCCTCTTTAACTCCCGTATTCAAAAGTGCACTAGAAGGGCTTAAGCTTCACCTTACTAAGAAATTGATTTTATTCTTGTCCATGAACAAAAGAGCGGTGAATATAATTATTTTTGTAACTCTGTGGAAACGCCACGCTTACTTTTTATGCATTGTGATAGTTGATCGAAGTTTAATGTTGGTGTTTCCTTTTCTTGTTAATAATACAAGTGTAATTTGAATTTCCATCAAGAAGTGGCAATACATTCCATTAACTATTTGAATGTTTGGATTAATTAAAATTAAAAATATATTTGTTACGTTGCATTTAGATTTTTTCCTTTGGGTTCTAGAATGGTTCTTCAATTGTTATTTAAGTGATGTCGATTTTACTGTCTAAAATTTTAAATACTGTACAATGTACACATGTAAAAAAATCAATAGCGCAAGCAAACAAGCAGTCGGATGCAGTACCAACGTCCAACATTCACATAATCAAACTCGTGCACATACGTTCTTTACAAAGGATTAGAAACGTGCGAAAATAATTGTCTTGCATAGCATAAGGTAGCGAACAAGCAGTTGAAACTTACCTACCGACTTGAAACATTTACCTGGCCAAATGCGATGCGATACATATCTTACCCAATGAGCCACCTGCCAATACGATAGCATTTTTTTATAAGGGGGCAAACGATCAATCGAAACCCATAGAATAATACAAGAAATATATCCGCATAGAGGTTATGCAGATCCATTTCCATCGCCCCATGGGCCACCGCCCACCAGCTACTTACACACCGCACGAAACGCGACAGCAAAGCCGTCAGTTTAAGCCAGTTTCGTGTAAGCAAGTGCTACCCCGGTCGTGCGGGCCCAGTTCGCCTACATGCATGCAGCATGGCACTACCTAAAAAGCACTGCAAATAGACACCACATCTTACAAAGTTACAAGTTAGACTTGACCGTAACTTGTTAGTCCAGTTAAGTCTTGTGGTTAGTTAGCTCACCACGTAGGGTGCCTAGTGCCTACTACTTAACGGTTCAATAACACTAATTTATTTATTTATTAGTAGAATCACATGATAATGTTTTATACAAAAAAAATGATACTTTATAAAGGTAATTTACCTGGTACTTATGACAATAACGGTGTACATAACATTTTTAAATTGCATCATTTCTAATTTCTATTTAACTAAGTGCACCCCACGGTTTCACCCGCGCAAGTTTATAATTAATAATAGATGTTGCCTTTGGTTCGATTCTCAGACCTATCCAAAACAAAATTTCATGACAATCGCTCGAGCCATATCGGAGGAGTATGGTAACTAACATTGTGACACGAGAATTTTATGTTTAATGATTTATTTATATTTATTAGTAATAAAAAAAAAACTAATACATTATAAAGTTACTACTTGATACTTATAACAGTGTAAGGTGTACATAACATTTTTAAATTGCAGGATTTCTAATTTTTATTTATATAATTAAAATTTATATTTATTATCCACAAGAGGTTAGGTTTAAGAGAAGTCTGTTGCGAAATGAAACCTATTAATGTTACTCAAAGTTGAATCACTGTCTCGTGTCCTAGATAAAGTACACTTTTTGTTACTTAGCCCCTTATATTTCAGGGGAACAACTTGAAGGGTAGAATTTAGTGAAGCTTGATTTTTTATTTTTTAATGGTGCCCTTTAATGTTTTTTTTAAATTGTTTTAAATGCGACAAGTAAAAATAGAAGTAGATAAAATTTAATGTATGTCCACGTAACCCAGGGTACCGGTTCTTTTTGTTCATTGAATGAGTTCTATAGTATGTGCAAACGAGGTGTAACAGCTTCGAGTTGCTGACTCCGGATTATGTTAAGAAAATGTAAAGTATCCGTCTTGGGTCAACCCCGGACTTGAACCTAGACCTATGCAGAACATTTCTTTTCATAGTATGGGGTACAAATGAGCGATCGGAGCTTTTTGATGACTACCGAGGCCATGGACAACCACATGTTTGTTACGCATGCGTTGCTCTCTTTTCCACCTCCCCTCCCATGGGCCATGCATGGTGGATGCAGGATGCTTACCTATCAGTAGACCAACAAGCACAAATATCTGAGCGCAGTATACATGCCCCATGCATCACAAATAGACAGTGTAGTCCTTCATGGA